>JAQFZX010000721.1:0-46466 GCA_034682405.1 Hydroisotoma schaefferi
TTGTTCGAGTCCGAGATTAGTAACTTAAAGGGGAAGGATAAGGGGTTTGAAACTGCTATAGAAGCTTTGAAGATACAGGACATGAAGACTGATTCTAAAGTAACGGGATTAGAGGTTCGATTTGCTTCTAAAATAGGGTAGAAAGTGAATGTTATAGGTGTAAAGGCTGCGAGAGGAATCATCTCTTGATTTATTCGTGGATGATTTAAGTTGGTTTACTTTCAAGTGATTGGAATAAGATTTTGTGGTATTCGTGAAGACATTAAATTAAGTAGGACTACGTCTTATTCTTATTCTACGTCTTAACTTTTGGAAGTTACATATGACTGAGTATTGGTAAAATTGTATGAATGATGTGTAGCTAGCTGCTCAGTTGTTCTTACCTGTAATATGTACAAAATAATTAACTCCGGGGTTCTAGTAATTATTAGAGTAATTGCTAATTGCAGATTTTAAAGTGAAGTAAATCGTCTACTCAAACGTTACTTTATTGCATAGTATTTTCATTCAGGTTGTTTTTTGCTGCTTTTGTTTAATTAATTGATGAAACTGAATTACAATTACAACCATGCGAAATACACGGAGATTTTACTAAACATTTTGGTGAGAAAGAACTGTTCCAGTTAAAGTGCCAAAATGGGCTTAATATATAATATTTAGTTATATGAATAGTAACAATAAATGAATTATTGTAGCTCTTAATATTATTAATTTCATTACTAGTTGCTAGTAGTCAGATGCAAGGGTAAACCTTTTCGTTGATCCTATGAGCAACAGAAAGTCTAGCACTTATTCCGAGAATCAGTTTGTGATTCTAAAGGTATTCAGACCAGATACTGCAAGTGCTAAGTGCAACGGCTTCATTCAAATAAAGATTCCAACTTTTTAAAGACAAAATTCAGTTCAACGGTTCTAAGAAATAATGGGAATTAGCTAACGGTTTATAGTAGCCAGGATCTTGTAGGTTCATAGCAAGTTAAGTGTAGTAAAGTAACAGAAACTAATTTTAGCTTTTCAGGGCCAGCCGAATACAGAATTAATCGGGTGTACAATGAAAGCGTTTCGGTACAACTGCAGGCTTCTTTTGTTCCAAAACTTTGTCTTATTTCAGAAAAGTTCAACAATAAATAAAAATATTTCTCAAATACAAACATTGGTTTAAGATCATAAAAGTAATAATAATTGGAAATGGTATATTATTTCATTGACACGAAACATAAATAATTTATATATGTCCATAATTCATCAGGTTTACAGAGTTAATTCCAGTCAGTCTTCATATCATTATCATTGCTTCGCAGACGGGCTGATGATGCGTTGAACGATCGGCACGCTGAAAAGTTATCTTTTGACATTTACAGCCATATCCTGAAACCCAGTGAGTTGTTCCACCTCATTGTAATCATCGATTTCCTCTCGTGTCATCAACGGCGACCCATTAGTATTGAGCAATCCAATCAAACCATCCGTAGAGCCGAATGCAGCTATGGCATTCAACTTTACTTGCTTCCACCACTGTGCCATTTTTAGTTGTTCCTGCAACTCCCAGTAGTTTGTAAATATGTTTACTGCCATGTAAACTGAACTGATGACAAAACAATTATTTGCCGTACTTTCATGCATCTTCTCCATTATAAAAATGCACCTTCTCTTCCATTCTATATTTCCTATTAATTTTGCATAACTCATTTCAATTGAACTGTCTAGCAGATCAAAATTGGTTTGAGCATAGTCCCTCTCCCTAAGATGAATAAGTTCCTCTATCCTCTCTAGCTGAAGGGATGGAGACAAGTCGTCATTAACTCCTTTATGGATAAGCTGAAGGATATTCTTGACTTGTTTTGAAACCTCGGTGGATTCATTCATTTCCATCTGGCAAGCTCGGCAATGGCATGAAAACTTTCGAGCTTTCATGATCCTCAGTCGTGTTGCGTAAGGAACCTTTGGAGACCAATAAGTGATAGTCACCTCCTCATCCTTCTGTATGGCTTTCACAGCCCTTACAATCATGACATCCCCAAAGACCGAGAAGTATGCGTTGCTGTCACTGCAACTATGATTCAAATATGACGGAAGGGTCCAGAGACCAAAGAAATCTGTTCCTTCGCTCCCCCAAGGGCTGACTTCCTGTTCGCTTTTGAAACCATTGCATTTAATAATTGAATTAATCAACATGAACACAGTCTTTTCATACTTCTTGTCTTTAAAGTCCTCATAGGTAAACTTAGTGTTTTCGTGGTCAGGTCCTCGGTAGAGTTCAAAGAAGTCTTTTCGAACGTTTGGTTCAGTCTCAAGCAATTCTGTTATCAACGCTGATAAACATTCGTCGCTGCTCCAGTCCTCGACATCAACCCCGTTAGCCTCTTTTACAGCTTCCTTTAACACGTTTACGTCCTCGTTGAAAAGGATACAGAATGCCTTTGAGCAAATGAGAATCTGTCCTGGAGTAATGTCTTTTGTTGCCAGTAAACCTCGACCTTTTCCAGGAATTTTAGCAATTCTCACTGGTCCTGTGTATTCCCCTACATCATTTCTTTGTTCTTTTGGAAGTTTCATGAGATCAAGGATTTCAATGTTTCCTTGAGATTGCTCCAATATCATTGATGATTTCTGTTCCAGTCTTTTAAGCTCAGGGTTTTTCTTCAGTAGCTCTGCCGGGATACATTTTCTTATGAAGTCGATAGCTTCTTGGTATTTTTTTAGGCCCCAGAGGCTTCGTACTTTGCGAAAGAGGCACTTTTCATGAGATGGGTTTTGCCGGAGGACCTCCTCAGAGTCTTTTAGGGCTTTGGCATAAAGACCTAGTTGGAGGTAGCAGGCTGCTCGGTTTGACAACAGGTTGATATTCGTTGGTGCTATCTCCAAACCTGAGGAATAGCTTTGAGCTGCTCTACCATATTGTTTTCTTTGGAATAGGAGGTTTCCTTCATTTTTATGTGCAGCAATTACAAATTCTACCATTTCCGCATCCATTATGGCCAACGTACTATCTTTCCAGCTTCTATTGACTAATCTGTCTATAGCAAACGATCCTATATACGGACAAGGCAAACTATAAAAATCATCTCTTTAAGTTAATAAATTGTAAATTCATGCAAATACATATTGCGTATACCTTCTGAACAAAATCCTGTATTTCTTTTTATCTCAAAATGTTCAAACTATCGACATCTTTATGGAATACTTCTTCGTATAACTCTGTTTAAATGCACCAAAACGATACAAGTTATGACACATCAAATCTCTTTTACGACATGACAATTCAAAGCAACATGGTTTTACTAAATACTTACCAAACTAACCTTGCTACTGGCAAATTACCTTGCTAGACAACTCAATTTAGAGTGCCGTCATTCATAGTGTGAAAGCAGAAACTTTTTAGTTATTAATTTTTTATAATTTCCACTCTCTAATCAAGCAGACCATGACTTAGTGCTTACTGGATGAAATAAATGTAGTCTTGAGTCTATCCTCCCCCAAATCAAACCTTACCTATTCATCAACTACTAACACGTACAGCCTTATATGTATCAGCAAGTATCATGCAAGTGAAGAGGGTTAAAACTAAAATCCATGCTAGATCCATTCTTATTCCATGGACAAAAAGTGATACTTTGTCTATGTTCTTATTCTACCGAGTGTACATAAACTAGGTACTCAACCCTTTTTGCAATGTCTTACTCTTAACTGTACTGACTTTATGAGACACTGCACTGGTCAGTTCAGTAGGAGTCTTTCTGAAGTGAATGAGTAAAAGGAATGAATAATTATTACTTACCGTAATTCCCTGTCCATAAGCCGCGGTGTATGTATAAAAAATGATGTTTTGAGGAATATTTAATATGGGAGAGATACCCCATTTAACATGCAAAGGATAGCGTGCGGCTTAATTAACGAGGGCGGCTTATGGTCAGGGAATTACGGTACTTGTTAATCCAGTCCATATAATATGACTTAGGATCATCCTGCAATGTGGATACATTAGCCCAGTGATTGATAAGTGTCTCTGCCTCATTTCCATCTGTCATTAGGTAGGTTTGGAAACCTAGCGGAAATTGTCAATGTACAGAACCCTTTTGTTTGGCTAGAGAATACCATCAAATATCAATTTCTTCTTACTTTCCCTACACCAGCACAACGGTCTGTGAGCCCAGCTTTCCCTCTACAGCGATCTTAAACGTTGAAGTGAGTTATATAAGCGTCTCCCCCTTCCAAGAGCACTGCTGATTCCCTGTCTCCCTTACCCAACTCCCAAAAGCCCCATCTCCAGGGCCCAGCCCCTTCCCTTTACTCACTTTGACCCATAAGGTCTGATCTTAAGGGGTCTCTATCTGTTCTCTGAAACTTTTCAGGTTATTAAGACCTTTCAATAGACATCTACATGGTCTTTTCTTAGGTAATTTTGGCCCCTTTTCTGTATCTGGATTTTATTTAATGGATTTTTATATGTTAGGTAATGCACTCAATGCATAGAATGAAATATTTAAACATGTTCCATTCGTCAACGGCTTTATAACTTCGTCGTGGAGCTTGCCAAATTCAGTTAATGGTGGTTTAAAAAAATTGTGTAATAACAATTGGTATAATCCTTCTTAAAATTTATTTTTCACAAAACTGAAGCTAAAACCCTTTAATTAAATGACCGTATTAGAGCCCTATGATGAGGTTGAGGTCGTGCTACACAAACTAGCGTTTTGAAACTGCAGCATGACAATCACATAAGTCGCTACGAGGCTGGTTATCTACGTGTTATGAAAATTTAACTAAAAACCTGCATATTAACTAATTTTGGTCAAAGTGAAACTGAGGTTTACCGTTCCCAAGAATTTATATGAAATCGTAAACATTCCACATCCTTTAAGTCCGATTTCAGAGACAGAAAGTTCAGCCAGTATGAATTGAACGGCTTTGTCATCTAAACCTGGATGGACCAATTGATAACCTTGGGTGTAGACGTATTCTTTGAAATCGACCATCTTAAGTTTCAAAGAGAACGCTCCCATATTTCAGTAATTGCTTTCGTGTAAATTATAAACTACAAAGATTACCTTACGATGGCCATTAGCCGTTAGTGTGAGAAAGATTACGTAAAATGAGAAATAGTAAATCAACTGAATCTTTTCAAGCCAATCTTTACCGTCCAAAATTACCAAGATTGTGTTAGTCGAGAAAGGGATTGAGGCTATTGTACAAACAAGTATTTGTAGCCCGACAATCTTGTTAAGTTTGTCCATGACGGACCGCAGCTCTCGGTACTTCAACATAAGCTTGAGAAAACAAAAAAGGGGTTGTTTATTATAATCTTCCGAGTCCAAAGTATAATTTTTCAAATTTTTACATACATCTTTCAAACTTGTAGGTGGATTATCTTTAATCTCAGTCCAGAGCTCGTTACCCAACAAGTAAGTTGATAAACAGCACATGGCAAAGAACAAGTCTGAAAAATGACTTATATACCACATGCACAAGTTGGAAATGAGGGATAAAATGGCTAAACATATTTTAAAACTTTGATGGAGATTTTCCAAATAAAGACTATCTTTAGATACGAATAGTGATAGCATTTTATCGGCCGAGGAATTTATAAATGAGTTGAAGGGTTCTTTAAAGTAGATTCCTTCCAGGAATCCGTTGTTTCTGAGGAAAAAAAGTAGCGTACAGAAGAGTTGTGTAAAACATAGTCCGTGGAGTGTGCATTTCAATTTCTGTAAGTAAAAAATTGGACATGAAATCTTTTTGCTGAGGAAGATAACACCACATATCCTGTATTACAGCCTTCAGCCCTATTTAGTAGTAGCTGGAGCTAAGAATATTCAGTACTTTAAACTCAGATTTTGAAACATGTTAATGAAAAATGAATTCCTGGAGCTTGCCTTGGATAGATTGAATACGGTGAGGGGATTGTGTGCTGTTCTGGGAAAGATTTCCAACATAGATCGGATCCCATTGGAAGGTTTTAGGCAGAATAATGAAAATGACAAATAGTTTAATGCATAGGAAAGGGCTAAAACAATTCTGTAGAGTTTTAAAGGATCATGCTTAAGATCTGGCCCATTAAGATTTGTGGTTATGTAATCGATGTAACCAAATAAGGTTAACCCTTGGATGGTCCAACAGAAAACCTGGAAAACAACGACAAAAAATATCAGTCCTCTAGAAATAAATAAATAAACTCATAAAAAAGTCACTGCATCAAAAACGTATCTTGTTCTTGAGGTGGCAATTAGTAATACGCAGAGTTTTGGTTATGTTTTACTAGAATTTTATGAGCTGAAGGCTTTATTTTACATAGCACTTGTTTTGGAAGTATGGCAGAGTCAAGCTCAAGATTATCGGGGCTATTGCTATTTTGTGGGTAATAATAATATGTGGTAAAAGTTTTGGTATTTTATGTCAAAAAGCATATAAGACTAAATGGTTTCCAATGTGCGGAACAATTACCATCCGTAAAATATAATCGTTTCGCTCTGCAAATTGACTGGAAAGTCAAATTATTATTTTATGACGACAAGACTAAATTAAATAACTATTTATTGATATTAAAATTGCCTTTCGGAACGCCGTTGTCGTGTAGCTGACCTCAAAGTTTCCGTTGGTGAGAATAATACGCGGTGTAAAGGGTAGAATGTAGAAAAGAGAAGCAAATTTAGAATAGGTGTACAACACGCCAAATGTTTGCGAATTAAAGGTAACGGGTTCCCTTGCGAAGGGGACGATTTGTTTGGAAGCGATTGGTATTTGAAACTGTCCTTTGTTTTTGATAGTTTTATTCAGCATTTTACTTGATTTATTTTGGAACATACGATACGATTGGAAAAGTAAGTTATGAATAAAGTTAAGAAATATATTTCCTCATCTTCATTTCACGAATCGTTGTTGAAATTTGGGATTTCAAAGAATTCAGCGTGAGCTTGAGAAGTAAGTGGGATCAAACTTTGTATGCCCTTTTCTAAGAACACGCTGAAAGTAAACTCCATTTGATGTTTATCTATTTTAATCGGGATTGGTTGTCCTAAGGTGGATCTGTTTTCGAAGGGTTCATGAGTAATCAAATTAAAAACACGAGAGAATCCTTAACCCAAATTGTTCATTTGCTAATTGAATTTGAGCATTTCGGGTTAGGTCCTGTCTAGTTTCGGCGTGTATATCATATCAACTTGCTGGACGCTATGATGACGGTAACATACATGAAAGGTTGGAATCGGGGTAAAAGTTCACATCACAACATTTCATTGTCACATAAGGGAGTTCTCGTTTCAATTTCTTTGGGAAGGCTAACAACATAATACAGGATTTCCCAAGAGATTGGTTAAAGTTATTGACATTTGTGATAGAATAAATTTATTACTTATCAACGCATTCATTACATTAGTGTGCTTTTTGATATTTCTACATTGCAAAAATGACGCTAGATAATAGAAATGAACTCCTTAAGTATGATTTAAGAAATTAATTAAGCCACTAGAAACTATTTGGTAGCCGTTCCGAGGGAAGTGTTGTTTTGAAACTGGAGCAAGATAAGCACATAAGTCGCCAAGATGTTGGTCATCTGTGGGGAAAAGTTTCACCATTAACTAAATTATAATCAAGCTACAGAGAAGTTATTACTATTTAAAAAATGAAATTGATGTTCACCGTTCCCAGGAATTGATATGAAATCGTAAACATTCCGCACCCTTTAAGTCCAATTTTAGAGGAAGAAAGTTCAGCCAGCATGAATTGAACGGCTTTGTTATCTAAATCGGGATCAAGTAGCTGATACCCTTGGCTGTAAATGTATCCTTTAAAATCTGACATCTACATTTTTCATTACTTTTTTCAAAACTTTTTCCAAATTAGAATCTTTGAAGACTTTATTTATTTTTTAATTTTAGTATTCACCTTACTATGGCCCTTGGCCGCAAGGGTGAAAAATAAAATGTCAAACATCAAATAGTAAGCGTATTGAATTTTTTTAAGCCAATCTCTACCACCACCATCCAATATGACCAGGATTGAATTAGTTGAGAAGGGAATAAAGGATAGTGTATAGAAAAGTATTTGAAATTGGACAATTTCATTAAGGTTGTCCATTAAAGATCTCAATCTTCTGTACCTTGCCACAAGCTAGAATAGAAAATCAATTGTGAAATAAACAAGCGGTTGTTAATACATTTTAATTTGATGGATAATATTACAAGTTTTGATCATACATCTTTAAAACTGGCAGTAGGGTTGGCCTTAACCTCAGTCCAAAGTTTGTTACCCAACAAATAAGTTGATAAACAGCAAATGGCAAAGAAAACGTCTGCAAAATGACCGACAAACCACATGCAAAAGTTTGTGGTGAGGAACAAAAGGGCTAAAAGTATTTTAAATGTTTGATGGAGGTTTCCCAAATCCCGATTATCTTTTGATAAGAACAGGAACTGCATTTTCTCAGCCGATGAATCTATAAAGGAGCTGAAGGTTTTCTGATGGTAAACTGTTTCCAGAAATCCATTGTCATCGAGAGCAAAAAGTAAAGTAAAGAAGATTTGGATGTAGCATAATCCATGGAGTGTGTATTTTAATTTCTAGAATTGAAAAAACGGCACATGCTTACATTTAGGGTATTCTGCCCCTTGGATTTTAATGCGTTGAAAAAAAAGGTATGAAAAATATGGAAGCTGGGAACTTGCCTTGGATAAATTAGAAAGGATGGGAGATGATGTTTTGGACAATATTTCTAACCATGAATTGATCCCTTTACAAGTTTTTATGCAGAGGAATGAAAAGGTCAAGTACACGGATGCAAAGGAGAGGGATAAAACAATTCTGTAGAGTTTTAATGGATCGTGTTTAAGATCCGGCCCTTTAAGACTTTCATTTATGGTTTGCACGTATGAAAATACGTGTAACGCGTGGATAGTCCAACAAAAAACCTGATAAAGAAGGGTTTATGTTTCAGTCGTTTTTTAGAATCACGAATCAAATATTTTAAGAATGCTGAAATCGCTCCCAAGTCTCGAAGAGATTATAATTAACAATAACCTTCTGAAATATGGTGTGTCTGACCTCAAAGTCTCCACTGGGGACGGTAATACGGGGTTGATAGGGTAGAATGTAGAAACGAGAAGCAACTTTAGAGTAAGTGTAGAAAACATTAAATACTTGCGATTTATAGGGTTGAGTTTCAAGTTTTTTGGAAGAGATAATCTGTTTAGGAGGAGGGTGGATTTGGACTTCAAAATTTATTTTGTTTTTGGAATATTTAGTCAACATTTTAAGTTAGTTTGAGTACAAAATTCTATCTGCTTGCTATATGAAAAGTTTAGTAAACCAGAAATGTTTTATAACATGAGCATTTAAAGTAAATGAACTAATTGAATCAGATAAACAACCCAATTCTCTTTCGTTCCTCCTTAGAACTGCATGGGCACTTAAATTGGATACAAAACTTATAATAATAATAATATATAACACTTAAAGTTCAATCTATTTTAAGTGGGTTTCGTTAACATAAGGTGGGTTATATTTTTAGGGATTGAATTCAATATTATTATTCAACTGTTGGCGAAGGGTTTATAAATAATCCAATTAACAATATGAGAAAAGGTGAATCCCAACTTGGTCATTAATTTAGTAGACGCTTCATTTCCTAATACAATTTGAACATTTGGGACGAGCCCTTTTTGACCTGCGAGTTGACATGCCTTTTCCATAGTCAATTTCCCATATCCCAACTTCCTACAGTCGTCTTCGGTATGAAGGGCGTTTATGGATCCAATGCAAAATATCATGACCCAACTCAACAGTCTTCCATCATCTTTGTTGTAAACTCCGGCAGAACCTGTGTATTTAATTAAGGTTTCCATAAAGTTCTGAGTACCCTTTTCCGAGTAGGTCCATCGTTTGGTCACCAACTCCGCGTCCTTTGTTTCCAACTCTTTTACAATTAATTGGCCGTCGTGTCTGTATTAAAGGGAGCGTTTTTATACGTGTTTTAATATAGTAATAATCGTTTAAGCAGTACTTTTTAGGGAGGTAGGATAAATAAGTTAAAAATCTATTCATTACTTTGGATTCATGGCTCGAGCTGCTTCATTGCTCATCGTTAGGAAATCGCATGAGTCAGAGTTGACAAGTTGTCCGTTTTTCTGGCAAAGCTCTTCAATTTCTTTTATATAAAGTGGTTCAATGGCACAAAAGCAGATGGGCAGTTTCCAGTCAATAAGTTTGTCCAAGTCGTTTACAATTTCTTGGTTTATTTGTGTAGAAGGGCAAAGCACCACCGCATAGTCGTTGTAGTATCTCTTCAGTTGGAAATTTAGAATTTAATGCATGCATTATCATCATTAATATTATTAATTAAACTAGGGATTTGGCTACACATGAAACTCATGGAAGTACCTCGCGATATTGAATAGCTACTATTAAGGAGTCTTCTTCAGAGCCCCTGGAGTAGATTGAAGTTTCTACATTTGGTGGAACCCCATCGATCTCCAGTAGCTTCATTAGACTAAACAACTAAACGTACAAGTGGATGCATGCAAAGAATATAAAACCATTAAAATATTAATAGTGTTCCTGTGTGTAGGGATGTCTGACTGTGTTTTTGAGTTGAGGAATATAGCTTTTACCATGGCAGATCGAGGAAGCCTCCTTTCCAATTTTGAGGTAATGAGGTGGAAGTCTTCTTTGGGAACTTTGACAAACATTTTTTCAGCTTCAGAACCTCTAAATTGATTTTTACAGTAAAAAAATATCGTTATTCAGGGATAGATTAGATTATGTTTGAACAGTTCAACTGAATTAGATGTTTTATGATAACTTACGAGTGATAGACGTTCCTACAGAATCGTATTTTTACAGTTTCAAAAGAGGTTGGACGGGTTTTACCATGTGTGCTTATTGTAGGTTGATGTTTTTTGCACTAAATAACTAGGGCAGAGGGCTGTCAAATGTATGAATTAAATATTTGCTTTTGCAATACACATGTACATTAAAAGCATTACATTCATATTACTTTATTACTAGCATTCTTTTTTTTCAGCATCAAATCATGAGTTATAGTTAAATAAATGGTCTGGTAGTCCGTCTGAATGGTTTGTGATCTCTCACTAATTTATAATCATGAACACATTGATAGTTTATGCGTCCCTTTTATGCATGGTTCAGTTAGTTATAGATGAAGGTTTTATCAGGAAATAAAAAAATATGAACAAAATAGTATCTATAGTTTGTATTAATCTTTCAGAACGCTTATAAATTACTGATTGTATCTACAAAGTTTTTAATAATGCCTCAGCCTCATCTGGATTCAAACCATTTAAAGCGTCATAAACCGCATCAAGTATTTTCTCTTGAGCCTTCAGTCCTTGGAGTGCTTTTCTCTTCAAGTAATATTCCTTTACTAGACCGAGTTCCCTATTTCCGTAAGGTACTTGCAGACTGTTTTGCAAAACGTTGAGGAACCCGTTTCCAAACTCCAATGTAGGTTCAATCTGGGTACCTGTTTGAGAATTGTATGATTAATTGAGATATAATGAGATACTACGGGTAATAATCTGAATAATGATGATGATTTAACCTTCTCCATAATCGTTCCACGTCGCACACTGAATCCAATTGACGTTTGGAGAGCTAAGGGCAGCGTTCAAAGTATTTGTAAATGTTTCAAGTCCATTATGAGGTATAGACCAGTCTGGTCCTGGCCAGCCACCCATTTGGTAAAAAGTATCAAATCCTGGATAAGCAACTCCCATCTTAACCTCATTGGGTCTATTGTTGTAGAAGTTGATAAGGCCTTCCATAAAGTCAAAGTAGATCCAGGCGTACTCTCCCTTGGAGTTTCCGGCCGCCTGTTCCTGTTGATACCAGAGGGTGAGGAAGGTTGGCTTGGGGTTTAGAACGGAGAAAACACTTTCCCAGTCTGAAGGATTGGTGAGGGATTGGGGGCCAAAGGTCATGAGAAGTGGGGCTCCATTGATTCGGATGTGGTTGGGTCGTCCGAAATAAGTTGACTGGAGATAGGACATGTCCTGTCTGCCTTGAGCTAGGATATCTGAAATGATACCAGCTTCGGCTGCCATTCCGAGGTTGTGGTCTTCGTAAACTATGGCGAATTCTAATCCAGCTCCTTCCAACCTGGAGATAAAAACTTTCTTTGTAATGATGGTCTACGGTTTATGGATTACTTAAGGGAGCGTTGAAGATTTAGACCTGCTAATAAAGGCATCAGAGTTCCTATCATTTTTAGGATAATCCCAAGCCTTAGTTGTTCCGGGCCAGTCGATCAAAACTCCATCAACTCCAGCGTATTTCATTGAAAGGATTTGGTAATCTATCAAAGCTCCGTCTCCAGATCCATATGGACCAATTTCGGGGTAGTATTTGGAAGCAATTTGCCTTTTTCCAGATCCATCGATTATGTCGGGGTTTTGGGATGCCATTTTCCAATGGATTCCCCACTGGCCATCCTCGGACGTCTCTCGTGTTTCAAACCATGGCATCAAATGGATATAAATCTTCTTGCTGGATTGTTTAGCAACTTTTGTCACTGTCTGGTTCATGTGCCGATGGTTTCCCAAGGCTGAAATTGATTCTAGGGCTAAAGCAAGGACCACTAGGGTCAGGAAAAGGGAAAGGATTCCTCGCATTTTGCAAAAATAGACTGACAACTTGGTACTTTTTCAAAATCAGGAGAACTGACTACATTTACATAATAAAGTGCAGGTCTTATAAAGAATTTGTTATCGATTCATCTTTTTCTGTGCAAACATGTTACGCTTTAGCTTGGACGAATGAAAATTAAAATAACTTTTGAGTTGACAGCTTTACCTCTACATCAATCATTTTTGCATGTTGGAGCATCAAAATCAATCGTTTTTGCACACGATATGTGCTTAACTCATTTATGATTATTCTCAACTTGACATTTTTGCTGCACGAATCTCACAATATTTTGCGTAGGATTGATGCGATACAATCCTCAGGTTAAACATTGATTGAATTAATTTAATCAGTTGTTATGTTAGTTGCATATCACGGCTGTCAATACCGTATGTATTCCAAATGCTTAAAAATCTGGATTGATTGATGGATTGATTAATTGATTGAATTAATTTATTGGACAATAATAAATAGCATACACTAAATCGTTGTATGCTGCCGCACGCCTATCCTTTACATGTTAAGAGGGGTATCTCTCCTATGTTAAAGATGCTTCAAAACATCTTTGTTTTCATATATAAGCCGCGGCATATGTGCGAGGATTTAGGGTACATTAAAATCTGGACGCTTTTGGTGCTTAACAGGTTTTAAAAGCAGTAAAGAGATACTACTATATCTCCTCAATTGCAAATTTCAATAAAATTACACAAACTAACACGATAACAAAGGGTAAATCTTGTTTTTTGCATGAAACTAATGAATTGGAAAATTGAACAAGATTAGATAACCATCCTCTTCACCAGGTCAGGGGAGTTTCAACTTATAAATGACCATTTAAAATTTTGTAGAGGTGGATAAAGTAAGGTAGCTTTAATTGGAATCGTAAAAAATAGGGTTAAAATGCCGTCACGGTCAATTGTGGTCACAACTGCTTTAACAATCCTTGCAGGGTTTGCGCTTATCACGAACGGGCAATATTTTTCAAACCCCGTTGTCGACTACACCTCCGCAGACCCGTACATTTACCTTCATACGGATGGATTCTATTACTTTGTAATTTCCCGAGATCGTGGAATCGTTCTTTTGAAAAATGACAAGTTATCAAATTGGCGAAATCCGGTAGATCAAAAGAAGGTTTACAGCATTCCGGATGGAAAGGATAACCTTTGGGCTCCGGAGGTTCATTTTATTGAGGGAGAGTGGTACATCTACTTTACGATGGGGACGGGACCCATCCCTACTCAACGGATGCATGTCATTCAAGCTCTCGATTCGTCTAATCCACTTGGAGAATACTCAAATGAAACTAGGTAGGGGAATGGATTAGTAAAATGATTAGTGCTAAAATCATGTCTCAATCCCGTTTATTTGCCCTTGTGCGTTTTAAAATATTGTCACTTGAAGATAAGATAAAATTGGATTGATTAAGACATAGATGCTGCATAGTAAAATTTTGCTTCCAGATTAGTTCCACCAACAGAAGACTACTATCAAATTGATGGTACGGTTATCCAGTATGGAAACGGGAGTAACTTGTATATGATGTGGTCGGGATGTGACCGAGAGGGAATTGACAACCCTACGGAGCTCTATATTGGTAGGTTTATAGAGTCAAACGATGAACGGTTAACGATACAATCTATTGTCAGGTATAGACGATATTATCCGTATTAAAATAATCTTGCGTAGCTCCAATGAGTAATCCAAGAACGATATCTGGACCACGGGTACTCCTAAGAACACGAACGCAAGCCTGGGAAGGTCGAGTCATTGAAGGACCCCAGATAATTTGGAGTGGAAACGGAAGCAGACTTATTATAGTTTTTTCTGCAAACGATTTCCTCTCAATAGACTACTGTTTGGGGATGATGGGAATCGATGACCTTAAGGACCCTTTGGTGCCCACTAATTGGTGGAACATTTTGGAAGGACCGGTTTTCTACAAGAATGAGCCAGAGGGTGTCTTTGGTCCGGGTCATGCATCCTTTACCTATTCACCAGGTAAGCCTTTTTTTAGAAATCATCCAGCAACTAGTACAGTGACAGTATGCAAACATTCCAATAAAATTGGCTGAAATCCTAGATCAAACTGAAGGATGGATAGTTTACCATGCGATGCAAACTCAAGGAATGGTCTGGGGAGAGGAGGACAATAGGACGACGAGGGTACAGAAATACGACTGGAGTCCTGAGGGCTATCTGGTTTTGCCTAGACCTCTTGGATTCGGTCGCCAACTTCCGGTTCCCAGTGGAGAAAAATATCCTTCTAGCGACTCGAGCCAACTACAATCGATATCTTTTCAGATATTGCTAAATATGAGTATTTTCTTAATGTACCATCTTTAGCGATTAAAATTACGTGTCTAAATATGGGTCGAATTATTAGATTCATACATTAAAATCGATTTGAAAAAAAACGTGGCTCCTATGCCTATATTTTCTTCTCCATGATCGCATGATTAACTAGTATTATCTATATAGTATTAACTCAAAATCTCTTTGATCTAAAAGCCCAACCATTATGATCCTTAATTTGCATTCTATTTGGCCTATTTTTAGCTTCATGAGAAAGGCGGACCAAGATGTATTTCCTCATTTTTGATCCAACGGACATTTGAGAAATAATTATTTACGGCCAATTGACAGGGCTTAAAAGCTATTTGGTCCCAACCTTGTGGTTTATGCAATCAATAATTTTTATTTTATTATATCTAGTATAATTACATTAAACAAACGCTTATCCAATATTTAAGAAATAAAAGGTGGTGACTGCTATTCTCTTCCTCGTCTCGGGCCTCGACCCCCGCGATGTGGGTGTGGATGCATATGGAAATGAGATTGGGTTATTTCCTTTAAATTGTTAACTTCCGAAGTAAATCGACGATCCTGCTCCTCTAACTCATTTATTTTAGAATCTACACTCATATCTTTCATCTTTAAACCGTCTACAGCAGTTTCCAACAACTTATCTATCCCCTTCAGGCCACTTATCGTGGACTCGAAGAGAGCGTCTTGTTGCTTCATATTTGTGACAGAACCTTGGAGTTTGGCTATATCTGCTTGAACTCCTGACGCCGTAGATATCATATTCTCCAGTTGCTGCAAGTTTTGGTTCACGAGATCTCCATTTGCTAGCATGGTTGTCCGAAACGCCTCAGACTCCGATGTTAGTTTGGATTGGGTGGAGTTCAGTTGGTGGATTTGGGAGTTTACGTTATTTTCAAGGCTTTCGATTTGATTCTGAAGTTCATTAGATTTCACCGTTTCGGCTAGAGAGACTGTTAAAAAGTCTACTTGAGACTGCAGTAGAGGCAACTTTTCTGCATGATCTTGTAAAGGGGTTTTTATGTCTTCTAGCTTGCGATTTAACCTCAGAGCTTCTACCCCTTCTTGCATCCTCCTTTTCTTCAAATCTGTTTCAATCTTTTCCGTCTTTTGGTCAAGGGTAGTTAGTAGTTGCTGAGTTTGATGCCGGAAGGCCTGCAATTCAGCCGTTGTTGCGTCTACTATCCGGGACAGTTCTTCAGTCCTAGCATTGACTTTAGTAAGTTCCGATTTAAGTGTCATGATTTCTTCCACGGCTTTCTCCATCAAGTATCTTTGGAGCTCAGCTATTGGGAGAACTTGAGCGTTTTGACATATAACGGTCGAAACTACTTCGTTACATGGAGTTCTCTTGAACTTTATGCCATTAGAAGAAGTAGGATGCGTATTAAACTGTGTACAAAAGGCACCGTTATCAGTTGAGTCAATCCAATTTAGTGTTTCCACTAAGAATCTGTTTTCTGTGTGGATTTCTACATTAGAGAAATCGACCCAGGTTGCAGTTGTAGTTTCCTCCTGGAGCATTCGAAATTGAATGAAATCTTTTTCATTTTCTGACTCAATTGTAAGAATGGATGATGGATGGCTTGGTCCAGTGAGCTTTTCGAATGGTAAAAGTCCCTGGCAAATTGCACTAGCTTGCTCGAATTTTGCTTCGGTTTTTATGATTTTGATGCATTTTATTCCCAAGTACGAAATCCATCCCTGTCCTACACAGTTTGGATGGCTTGCATGAGCTTGGGCTGTAGGAAAAAGGTTATATCATCGTAAACCAAAACGTGAATGAGAAGTTCTTTGTTAGTTAATTTGTTGAAGAAATTCCTGACCAGAACGAAAAACTAAGAAAAGTATTTTGTCATTTATAATGAATAGCAAAGGATAAGGATTAGTAGACGTTTGCTATTATCAACTGCAAATTTTGATAGATGCAAATGCAACTCACCTAATAAAATTCCAAGGAAATAGAGTATGCTTATATTCGCAGGTTTTAAAAGATTCATTTCCGATAAAGAATTCTGTTCGAAATCTCTCTTTGGAAGGTTAGGATTATATCTAAAGGTTTATTCTTGGGCTAATAAATGTGTCTTAAAAGGAAAGGATTGAGTATCTTATTTTCAAGAGAAAGACTGTTTCTTTCTAGATAAGATTGAACGGTAGTTCATCTTAAGTTCAAATGTTATATTAATTTAAGATAAGACTGTTTTAAGTTGATATTATTGCACTAAAATTGTAGACTAAAAGTGCATATTCTAACTTCATTTCGCATAATCTGCTTTGCTATATACTAAAATGAACTAGATACAGGTTTGTGCCTTAATTTCTTCCAACTCTTTATGCTATGTTCTTGCTTTTCGTCTTTTCGTCTTACGTATGTTGTTTTAATTGATAATGAACTTAACCCTGCTTAGATGTTTTTAGTTTAAGGATGTTATCTAAATCGTTTAACGTCAGAGGATCTAAAATAAGAAGTGTTTTGTTCAGAAAGGTCTAGCAAGATCTGGAAGTTAACTTCATCCAGGATTTCATTATCATTGATAGCATAAACTGGGATAATTAAAGGGTCAACTGGTAACTCCAATATAACCGATTAAAGGTAAAGTTTGACTGCACTAATTTGCGTACGAGAATTCATTATGAAATGGTTTTTAAAAACTTGCAATTTTGGTATGCGTTTGATAGTCCGGAAAAAAGTATGTAAAAACAGTTTTTTTTATTGAACTCAATAATAAACGATACATGTTATTTAATACATTCCTGAATAACAGTAAAAAAAGGCACACTTAGTGTGGTACAAAAATATTCCATTTGCAAAACCTTGCAAATAAATGTTGGATAAATATATATAAATAATTCCGATCCGTAGCCCAATCTTGGAATTAGATACTAAAACAATATTGGATTCTGGCTCTAGTTAAAAAGTTCCATAGATAAAATAAGCAATGCTCTTGTAAATGGCTGTTTAAGGTTCTACTTCCTGAGAAACATTCCCCAGAAACGACACCACATGGTTTGATTTCCAGAGCCACATCCTTGCATCGTTGCAGAAAGCATGTTAATCGCTTGCTCTCGCATCGACATAAAGGGAGCCATAAGGGTTGACAAAATGGTTCGTCGAGTTGGTCGAATATTTACAATTTCCATCCCATCTTTGGTCAATTGTTGGTAATTTGTGACGAAAGGGGAACTCTGTAAGGTTTTGTACCCTTTGGTCTGCTCATCTTGGGAATATTGTTGGTATTGTTGTTGGTAAGGTTCTTGAACAGGAACGAAGGCGGATTGGCTCTGTTTCTGCTGTACTTGACCTGTAGGAAGAACACAAGTCTTTATCTTAAATATCTCAAAATTTATAGACATTATCTTATTAAGAGAAAGAATTATAGGCATTAACTAATTTTATTAAAAAAACTACTTTTAACGTGGATAAATCATCCATATAGGATTATACAATATATTGCAAATCCTTTAGCTAGAAAATATGCATGGGTAAAATTATGATAGCATTTCACCATACATTATGAGTTATCTATGAGCTTTCTAAAGATAAGATATTGCCAATACCAAATTATGAAATTTACTAAAACTTAAATGTACTTCTCACGAAGAATGATGCTGGATTTATTTATAAAAAACGAAAAAAGTATCCAACAATTCTGAATTCATAACCAACCATCGCATTTGCCTTTTTATAACTTACCATTGCTATTCTGGATCGGAGAAGAGTTCGCAGATGGAATTAGGACTGAAAGACCAATCAAAGTTGCAAGGGCAAGGCCCATCATGGATTTCAATATGAACTGAATCTGGTGGTTGTCCATTGTGTGCTTAGTTATTACTTGTACTGGCAACTGGGAAGATTTTTTGAAGCTTTCTGAAAAAGTAATTAAAAATAATGATGAAGTAAAATTTTTCTTAAGAAGTTAATTCGACTTCTCCCAGTTTCCAGATTTAGCCATTCTCAAGCTTTAACCTTTGAGAAGTAACGTTTACTTATTTTTTGTCTTCTAGCTTTCACCTTATTGTGATGATCCGAAGGTTATAAAAAAGGAAAATGTGGTTATCCGATGCTAAACTTGATCACGATCTAAAAGTAGTGTCAGTTTATGTCTCTTTTTTGGGAAAATCTCTGTAAACTCAACCAGTTTTTGGATCAATGATAATTAAACAATGGTACAATAGACGGACAACTGAGAAAGGACAAAGCATATGCCAATAAGTTGGTGCAAAAAGTGAGGTCGTGTTAGCAGGGTGGAAATGGAAATAACAACTAAATCATCGTGACAGAGAAACCCTCACTTATATTTTGGTCAGTTGGTGGATCCGTCTGTATCTTCAGGATTAGAATCATTTGTCCGCATTCTTCGTCATCGTCATCTTCATCACACCTTGCGAATCCCATCATATCATGCAAGTACAGGGAACGTAACATACGTACGTCGTGTCAATTTATTATTGTAATATCATACATCTCTAATTGCATATGTCTATTTAAACTCGCTTGGGCTAATCCATAAAAAAGCTAGCCTCCTTGTAAGTTAGTAAAGCAAAGTGTCGGGTTAGGTTAGATTTTTTTGGCTTAATGAGATGCATGCATCCGTTATCCGTAACACTGCCTTAGCCTAAGAGGTTTAGTTTTATTACAAACCTATCGATCTCTCTGGGCTTTAACTATTTTAAAGGGGGCTCTTCCTTCATGAAAGTAAGAGCTGGGTATTTTTAGGTTTGGGCAGTTGAGATAGCATGAAAATAAAAATATTGTTTAAAGAAGCTCCTACTACTACTACAAGTACTACTACTACAACTACTACTACTACTACTACTCCTACTACTACTACTACAACTACTATTACTACTACTTACCACTACTATGCCACTGCTACTACTACGATTACTATTGCTACTGCTATTATAGAAGCTTGTGGTTATTCTTTCACCATAAATACTTTACAAATCGGACACTATGATTGCTAAGAGAGGAGAAATTGCAAAAAATTGCATTAGCATAAAATAAAATCCCTTTGGTCGAATAAGTAGTAAACTTACCTTGCCTTTCCGGCTAGTACTCGTGCATAAATTTACGAGTGTATTAAAGTAAGTATTTTTTTAAACGCCCGTTTGCAGATGCAGATATAGTTAAGCAGGAATCTCTGCAATGGAAGTTGTACGGGTCAGGCGATTTTTATGATGATATGATGAGTTATTTACTGGTTGCATTGCATGTGTTTTTTAAATGTTGTATGTTGTGCAGTTTGAGAACGCGAAGTGTTTTTGTACGTGGGTGAATCAGCAGCAGCATAAAATTATAGTTTAGAAAATAAATGAATGTTTGCAGTTATTTGTACAACGGAAAGAAAGAAAAGAAGGGTTTAATTGAAGAATGTTAAGGATTCAGCAACCACGCCAGCCAGGCATTACAGGCATTACCATATTTTTGAATGGTATGTGCCTTGTCATTGTTGTAACATTAAATTAAATTAAATACAGTAAAATGTGTAGGTTGTTTGTGGGATTTGGAGTAAATGAGAATGCAAATCATATCAGAGTTTAATTTTATGACCAACTGAGAAAGCAATGTAATGCAGTATGCAGTAGAGATTTAATTTGATAGTTTGCCGTGAAGTGGAAACAAATACGGGTATACTGGTTTCATTTTAACGATGCTTTTGTTGGGAGAAAGTGATTTGTATTTTTAAACAGCAAATGGTATAAATAATATCACAAAATTATTTCTGAATATGCTAAATGTTTGCAGAGCATGACTGCTTCCATTCTGTGAATTATGGTTTATACATTTGTAACTTAGTAATATTTTTTTGGTGCTTTAAATGTCCTTTGTTCAACTACTCAATTCAAGCTGGGCAAAGCATGCATAAAAATACATTAGAATCGTACGAATATTGCTATAAGTGTTTATAAGTTTAAAGATTAATAACATTTGCTGATTATTAGTGCTCTTAAATCCTGTTGAATTGTTTGCTTACAGACAAGGTTTTAGATAACGACTAACCCTCAAAAATAGGTTCTTATCCATTAAACTCTTATGTGAAGAGAGATGTATGACACGAAATGATCACCTCTCTCTAAAAATCATAAGTTATACTTTACTTCACAAGTGTTTATTTGCATACATTGTAAAAACTCACACCTTGACATTCACTTTCTTCAGAGTCAACACAACAATGTTCTTTCTAAGGATAATAATAGTGTTTATTATGATAAATGACCGTGTTAATGACTGTGATGACGATGACGTTTTCCCAGCACATCCATCCGGCTGTGTCCAAGATCAGCCTCTTTCTTTAATCAGCATCTTTTACTCAATTGTAAAGGAGTCACAATAAGGGATCTAATACGTATATTTTAGTTGTAGTTGCAGTTGTAAATAAATTATTGACTAATTGACGTATTTGTTGGTCCACTAAACTTACTCATCCTTCCATAACTGTTTTTGTTACTTTATGCCGCTGCTCGCCGTACTATAGTTGAGGATTAGAGGGGAAATGATTAAGTAAGGAATCTATAGAAGAACTGGTGATAGTGTTAGGTTTAATGAGAATGAAATTACAAATGACTGAAGACAATGCGTTTTTCATGGTGAGGATCCTTACTTGGATGCAAGAAGAAAGTTTATCAAACAAATCACTGACTATGTGTCGTTAATTCTCTGCATATGTAATGTGTTTGTATTGAATATTGACTTGGTATTTTTCTTTTGTATGCTCTTTCTAATTCTAATGTCAATTAACAAGTTTCCCGTGGCTTGTGTCTGGTAAATTTAGTGGAAGGAGAGAAAAGTTGCAGTTAAAACTATAGAATAGAGAAATCTTGGCATGTGGTTTGGTTGGGATTTGTCTCTACGAAATGATCATCAGTTGAGACAGTAAGTCAATCAGTTAGAAGATTGTTTTGAGCTAGGAACACAGATTTAGATGGCTAAGAATGAAAATGAATGAATGGCAAATAGCTGAAAGGTGTGCAAACATATTGGACGATATCTAAATCTGTGGTATAAACTGATTGACTATGAAGTTAGAAATTAACTGCACCAACTAAACTGACGTCTTACAGAATGTTTTATTTCGCTGGAGGTTTAGACAGGAAAGAAACATCAAACTTAGGAGATTTAATTGGACTTAATTGGTAGATGTGTTTGCTTGCGTAAACTTAAACTTTGTAAAACCCGAAAAAATAAATGCTCATTAAAACGCCTTGAACCACGAGGAATTAAAACCCCTTCTTGGTAGTTCCCTATTCCCTAACAACTACATCCTCTTGTAACGTCGCCTCGCTACCTATGAAACCTATGTCCTATGAAAGTTTTAGCTAGATTGTTATTATATTTGCTAATTGATCATTTCAAAAGTTCACTTTAACTACCAACTATCAACTCTAATAGCTAAGGCTGTGTTGCGTGGCGTGACGTCTTAAACTTTTAAGTACCAAAGTCGGAAGGGGGTTTCTACACAAGATTTAACAAACTTTTACGCGGATCTGTAGTGGAAAGGAGGAGTAGTTCCGTTCTATAAAACACTTTTGCAATTTTAATTAGTATTAAAAACTTTAATTAGCTTTGACCACTGACCCTTTCGTTTTATATTCTATTTAGATGTAGTCGTATCGTAGGTTGTGGTACATTGGATGTTACATCCGTTTACTTCAATAATGGTGGATACTATTGATAATGTTATAGACAGGATACTACTAGTACTTAAAATATGATGCATTTAAAAGGGAAAGTTATTTTTACTAAGGATCGCCTCCAACTTTTACGACTCGGGATTCTCCAACTAGTTAAAATACTATTACTACTAGAGAAGATTTGTTTGAAGAAAAAACGCCTTTTATCTGGGTGGTATATAGTCTTTTTATTTTTCTATGATAAATTGCAATTCAATCAAATCTTTCTTCATTCTTTCACGCTAAAGTTCTCTCGAATTACAAGATAAGATGGATAGTCATATAGTAGTGAATTAATCATATCGAATGAGGCGGAAAATCGATCAGAGATAAAACAACAGTAATAATTCACATGTCTAATTAATTAATACCTATTCATTTTGATAAACTCGTGCCTCATGCATTCTCTAATGAATGGAGGAGTGGGAGTGGTGTATTATATTCGTTAGCATTTATTCAATCTACCATGTATGTCCAATCTATCTCAGGTATCGAATTTTGACAAATGGGAACAATTGATGGAGGAACTATTAAGGAAATCACAAATCCTCGGGTGACAGATCGTTTTCCAATGTCCCCTGTAGGGACGGAGCAATTTGTTTGAAAAGATCTTAATCAAATCCTTATTTTGTTCAAACAATCAATTATTGTTCACCTCGGATTTAAATTTTTCATTTTGGCCTGTCATTCCCTTGAAAAATAACTGGTTCGGTTGCCAAAAGTAGTGGCAACTGACATGATGGGTTAGACGGCAGAGTATAATCTGGCTATATAGGTTACCTTCCTTAGAAAGATGCATGGCACATAAATGAAAGAGATGCATGATAAATGATAAATTATTTCTTTTTAAACTCACATTAATACATCAAATCTTCACGTACTTACTTGCAATTCCACACCACACATGGCTCAACTTAATCATCTTTATGCTGGCTTACTAACTACTACTGTTATATTATTAGTAGCAAGCACGCAGTTAGTTATATTATTATTCGATTTGATTCACATTTTTAATTTTAATTCCTTCTGTCGACATTAGTGTGGATTGTTACCGGTGAACTATTTAATTACAATGAGAAAGGGTTGTATATGCAATGCAGTGCGATGCAACGCAACATTAACACGAATCCAATAGTAATATAGTCAGTGGTGGTTAGTGATTTAGATACTTACTAGTTAGAGGTGAATTTATTCAACCAAGAGACCCTCATTTTATGAATTATGATCATGAAAGATAATATGCTAATTTTAAACATCTATGGACCATGTAAGCAAGCCTGCTAGTCTTTTATTGTATGGGGAATTAAATCTAAGTTTTAGGATTTAGGTCTATGTAGATTAATCACTGAAGTTTAAGTTCAAGGGAACTTCCACGGGGTTTTATTGGATTTAAAATGAAGTTACTTTTTTTTATCAGTATTGCATAAATTGTAGTGGGCTTTTAACCCAAAGACATACATTATTTATGCATTAAATCTTACAACTTTCTACTTGAAGCTTATTACTGCCAAACCTCAATTAAATGGACTGAGCCTACAGGGTCCAAGTTTAGTAAATAAAGCCCCTGGGTCCGTCTTTCTCTGGAATCTGGGACTCTAATCTTAATAAGAAGTTTAAAAGGTGAATAAATCTTTGTTGGATGTCGGTGATACTGATAATATTATTATAAAACATACAACTTTTCTAACGCCTTTTGCTTTGCTACTTTCAATGGCCTCATTTCTAATTCTAATCCTAAAGAAGATTCGGATGAGTCTGACAATAATACAGATTTAGCATTAGAAGGAATACAAAGAAGATGACCAAGCCTTATGTCTGTCTATTTGGGGTGTTAATAGTGGATGGTTAATTTTGCTCTACTGTACTGTTACTTTACTTGCTAAACTACTTCTGTTTTCTAAAAACGTATATTTAATCTTGAAAGAAATTACATACATGGATAGAGCTAATGTGGAAAGCTTTAGCTGTCCATTTTTAGCTAGGTTGGCTTTGATTTCAGGTGCGTGATATGGAATATGATTGCTCGCTATGTTAGCTCAGTAATATTGAGTATTAATGGTATTAAAGATGTTTAATTTATCCCATGATTACTTGAACATAACGAAGAGGAACGCATGTGGACCTTTTATGCGAACTAATTAAAGATTCAAAAGAGAAACTCATGCTAATTACTTTGATCGATGCAGGTGTCCGGACGGAGTGTAACGTTTTAATGTTATTTGAGGTTACTGAAACTCCATGGGTTTAATTGGAGATGTTCATTGGCCTAAGAATTGCCAATTTATTTGGACTTTATTCATGACAAAGGTTGTTAACGCTTGTGAGACTTTTTTCTGTGTGTGCAATATTTAGCAATAGTAAAACTAATGCTTAATCTTAAACAGATATTTGATTGTATGTTTTTCATAATCCAAAATCCATGCCAGCTCCAAAAAAAGGGTTGAGAAAAGTCAATGTTGTATAGTTCAAAGTTAAGAATGATGGAAATCAATTAAAATCTGCTCCACTTGACTAGGACTAGCTTGACATAGGTAAGTACTGTCATTTTGCTAAATTGTTTTGCAAAATCGGCCTATACTGCCAAGTAAAATACTTTACAACGGTTTATGGCGTAGATGGGGAAATGAGGAACGACGGATTGCTGTAATAGCTTTGACTAATCATCGTTGTTTATGATAAGAACTAAGAACCAACCATATTTAATTGAAGAAATAGAATATGTAACTTGATAAATTCTTCTAATAATATGGTTGGCATCTTGGACAACTTCCTGGACTTTGCAAATTAAAGAATTCATTTTTAATAAAGATAATATAAGGCAACGAATTTGTGCGTCTCATTCTTTCGTCAAATATACAGAGCAGTGTTGCTGTAAAGTGTTGAGCTAGTAATTAATTGTAGGTACACAAGCTATAGTATATTTTAATCCAGAGACTGGCAGAATGATGATGACATGCATCATCAAAACACAGCCTATTATTAATATTCATACTTCAAGTCCAAGGGCAGATAAAGATAAGAGGTATTTATTGTATTAGGCTTATTTTTTTTTGCTAAATGTCAAGTTTATGCATATGAAATGCATGTACAGCTACAGTACAGCTATTTCTATGATAAAGAACGATTAAATAAAGTTGCTAGTCATAGCATATGTACACATTCAGTGGCAGACTTTCCATACTTTGTGAAGTGTTCGGGATGTAAGCATATAGTATTCGAGATCTTGTGGAAACTATAGACAAAGCTGCGTTAAATTTGTTTTTATTGACTTCCAAGGACATTTGATCACCAAAAAACTTACTCAGCTTTGACTGAGCTTCTCAGTTTGTCTAAGGTTTGCTAAAGTGCTTTATGCATGTTCCAAACTTCAGCAAAACTTTGGTTCTGAACTGATGGTCTAAAAAGCATTTGATCCCATTCGTAAAAGTTGGGAAGCATTGCGTAAAATTTTGCATTTTAGCAGTTGAATTTATTCCGAGATGTCCGTAGTTAGTGTCTTGATAATTTTGGCTATTTTAGCCTTCATTTTCTACAAATTTGTGGGCAATAAAACTAAAAATCTTCCTCCAGGTTAGACTTTTCGTAAATTAAATCTAACTCCTTTTAAGGTTTTTATGATCAAGATAAAAAAACCATTTCATGTAGGACCGATCGCTTGGCCTATTATTGGAAATCTGCTGCAACTTGGACAGAAACCGCATTTGGTTTTTATGAAATGGGCTGAAATCTACGGGCCGATGTTTAGAGTACAAATGGGCTCTGAAATGTAAGCTTATATTCAACATCCATCACAGCAATTTCTTTACAAGAAATATTAATTTATATAAAATCCACAGGTTCATAGTGATTGACGATCCCAAACTTATGAAAGAAGTATTCTCTGACCCTATTTTTTCAGGGAAACCTGACTCCGAGGTTATAAATGGGATGGCTAAAGGACCTAATGGTTAATTGAGCAATTATAAGGCATTTCTATTCTGGAGAATACTATTAATTAAATAAGGCTTAAGGGAACATATAAGAAAGCTAAGGACGCATCTTTTTACAATGGCATGTACAGGAATAATAAACTCGGAAGGTGAAGGTTGGGAAGTCCAGCGTCGCTTTACATTGCGACATTTAAGAGACTTTGGATTTGGTAAGAATTACATGGAGAATCTTATCATGGACGAGGTAAGGGAGGTTATCGAATGGCTAAAGAAGGAGGAAGGACAACCCATTTCTGTAAATAATAAATTTGGTCTCGCCGTTGTCAACTCTTTGTGGACAATCTTTAATGGGCAGAGATTTAGTCAGGATGATCCTAAACTTTTGGAGATGATGCGTTCAACGACTGAGTATGTTTTCTTTACTAAAACTCAGAATTATTATAAAACCACACAACAACCAGGAATACATTTTGTTTGCTATTTTAATAGGATAATCCAAGAGTTTCTTAAGTACGGTGGAGTGATCCTATTTGCTCCTTGGACCAAGGATATGTTTCCAACTTTGTCAGGATGGACTAAGATGAAAGAAGTTTATAAAAATGCTACTGCATTCTTTGACCAAATAGTACACGAGGCTAGATTAAGCTATTCCGATGGACAAGTGAGGTAAAGGATGATTAATACTTTGTACAGAGATCCTTGACCTTATAATACAATGAATAAGTAAGCTAATACAGTTTGTAAAGCATTCTCATGGTTTTATTTCCATTTAGACACTTTGTGGACAATTATATATGCGAAATAGAGAAAACAAAAGATCCCAGTTCAAGTTTTTACAAAGAAAAAGGGTGTAAGTATCCATATATAAGAAGTCCAGAGTTTGTCATGGATTCTACTGTATGAACTGATGATTATAAACGCTGTCAAATGTTATAGATGTTAATTTGCAAGCAACTGTAAGCGACATTTTTCAAGCTGGTTCTGAAACAACGTCCACGACCCTCACTTGGGCGATCCTATATTTGACGGCTTACCCAGAAGTTCAGAAAAAGCTGTGTAAAGAGATAGATAACGTTCTTGGACAGTCTCGGTCCCCGTCATTGGGGGATAAGGCTACGTAATAGCATAATTGCATTTTTGCAAGCCAACACATCTCTACATTGATAAGTTAGTTTCATTGCGTTTAATAAATCTAAAATTGTGCTTTTCACAGGATGCAATACACTGAAGCAGTAATTAATGAAGTGTTGCGAAAGTCAACGTTAGTTCCGATGGGAGCAATTCACAGAGCCTTTGCAGACAAAGAGGTCAGAGGATTTATGATTCCGAAGAATGCATGGCTAATCCCAAATATATACTCGGCCCATTATAACCCTAAAACTTGGGGGGATCCGGAGAACTTCCGACCTGAACGCTTCGTAGGGGATGATGGCAAGGCTAAGAAACATGAATCGTTTGTCCCTTTCCAGATCGGTAAACGACAATGCCTTGGGGAGCCCTTTGCTAGGGATATTTTGTTTATGTTTCTTACAAGTATTTATCAAAGATTTGAAACATATCCTGATCCCAACGGTCCAAAATTGGACTTAGAACCCTTTGGTGGACCGATTTCTGTACCTAAAAAGTTTAACGTTGTTATGAAGGATAGGCTTAAATAGAGTTGAATAAGTTTTCTTATATGAGAATAAGTAAAGATAGCATTTATATTATTAGGAAAATAAGTTGTTGATGAAACATGTCTTGAATAAAACCACACAAAAGTTTATTGAAACTAAAAAAGTATTTAAAAGAGAATAGCAGCAAGGATCCATTATAATATAACACGCAAATGGGCTTTTAGTTCTTTCAACATCTCTAAACCCAACTTTGTCATCCTAAGCTAAGTAATGAAAATTAATATGGAGTGATAATACTGTAAGAAGACACACATAAATGAAGTGTTGGAGGTGGTTTGTAGTCCAGACCTCATTGACCTTGCGTAGAGTTGGAACTTGAAAAATTCATTAATGCCATCACTTAATTTCATGAACACAGGTCATCATCCAGTATATTTGGGTTTCTATTCCGCAGCCATTTCGACCGTTTTAACGGGTTTCTTCTTTCCTGTTGAAAATATAATATATTCTTCAACCGCATTAAAAAAAAGGGAAGAAATGAACCGAGGAGACAAATATTGTACCTGGCTTTCCTTTAGGCTTAGCATTATTGTCAGCATGTTCTTCGTCGACGCTGCCAGCGACAATTGGTTTGGCTGCCGCAGCCTCTTTCTTGGATTGTTTCACAGGGACAGCCACTTCCTCCTCGTCATCAGAGTGCCTTTTAGCTACGAGCTTTCCTGCTAAACATCCAAAACATTCTTCATAAAACGTTTAAAAAGGTCAAAGGTGAGAAGGGAACTAGAACAGATGTCGTACCTTGTCTCCCCTTAGGCTTAGCATTACTGTTAGCGTGTTCTTCGTCAACGCTGCCAGCGACAATTTGTTTCGCTGCTGCATCCTCTTTCTTAGATTGTTTCCCGGCTGTCTTTCCTGTTGAAAATATAATATATTCTTCAACCGCATTAAAAAAAGGCAAGAAATGAACCGTGGAGACAAATATTGTACCTGGCTTTCCTTTAGGCTTAGCATTATTTTCAGCATGTTCTTCGTCGACGCTGCCAGCGACAATTGGTTTCACTGCCGCAGCCTCTTTCTTGGATTGTTTCACAGGGACAATCACATCCTCATCTTCGTCAGAGTGTATTTTAGCTACGGACTTTCCTGCTTCCAAAAACGTTTTTCATAAAACGCTTAAAAGGTTAAAAGCAAACTTGAACAGATATCTTACCTTGTTTCCCCTTAGGCTTGGCATTACTGTCAGCGTGTTCTAGGTCAACGCTGTCAGTGACCATTGGTTTCGCTGCTGCAGCTGCAGCCTCTTTCTTAGATTGCTTCACAGCTGCCTTTCCTGTTGAAAATATAATACATTCTTCAACCGCATTAAAAAAACGGGAAGAAATGAACCGAGGAGACAAAAATAGTACCTGTCTTTCCTCTAGGCTTAGCATTACTATCCGCGTGTTCTTCGTCGACGTCGCCAACGACAATCGGTTTGGCTACCGCAGCCTCTTTCTTGGATTGTTTCACATTCACAGGGACAATCACATCCTCCTCTTCGTCAGAGTGCATTTTAGCTACGGACTTTCCTGCTAAACATCCAAATCATTCTTCAACATAAAACGCTTTAAAAAGGTCAGAGGTCAGAAGCGAACTTGAGCAGATATCTTACCTTGTTTCCCCTTAGACTTAGAATTAGCATTACTGTCAGCATGTTCTCCGTCGACGCTGCCAGCGCCGAAGACAGCAGATTTACAACCTCTAGGTGGATTCACTCTCGCAGCCGTTGACGCTGAGGTCCCTGAAAAGATTTATTAACGTAATTTACGTAAATAATCCACAATTTACCTCCGTTCCCGACACTTTACACTTACCTTTAGCTTTACGAGCGGTGGACATGTTGGGTTTTTGGAATATAATTTGATAAGCGTGCCGAGGAGAGAGAGAGAGACTTTTTGTACAAAAGTTTACGTTAGTTAGTCTTTTAATTTGGTAAATAAATGGTAAATAAATAAAATAAAACTCGGGGGAAACGCCGGAAATGAGGAGAGATTGAAAAAGTAAAAATGGAAGAAAGGAAGCCACAACTGCCACACGATGTCCGACAACAGGCAAGAGGAATGGAGGGAATGGAGGGAAGTTTTAGGAGTTTTGGCGAAATATGGAGAGATGGACCACCATCTCTTCACTTTTGGCTTTTGGCTACCGTAACCTCTCGAATTGTGTCCTCCCTCGAATAGTAGCCCCCCCTTTTTTTATTTTATTTAGTACGTGTACCTTATTTTTAGTAGCGTTTACGTAGTAGCCGCGGTTATTACTTGAGACTATCGAGGTTCTGTCTATAGGAAGAAATGAATAGATAGCAAAAAAGATGAGATTGTGCATGGAAGATTGAGAAATGTAACCTTCGGCTACCGTAATCCGTAATGTCTCGAATAGTAGCCCCCTTTTTATTTTATTTGATACCGTATTTTTGTAATAGCGTTTATAAAAATAAACGTGGTAATTATGTACTAGCCGCGGTTACTACTTGAGACTAAGGAGGTTGTGTAAGAAGTGCAGCAGAAATGAAGAGATAGCAAAGAAGATGAGATTGTGCATGGAAGATTGAGATTTGTTGGAATTTGCATGGAATTACGGAATTTAAGATTAGGAGGTTATGTTTATGGTAGGAAAGTATGTAATCTGAATTAAATGAATGCTTAGTTTACTATGAAATTTTGCATTTATATTGCAAATGCATGGCTTGAGTATGAATGCAGTTAAATCTTGGTTTACAGCTTCAAACTTACTTATCGTGTATCGTTCGCATTTTATTTTGGAGTCTTATTCCTAGTGGATAATATGATATAATTTTAGTTAAAATAATGGCATTCTTTACTACAGTAGTAAACTACTGAAAGCAGAGAGAGCTTGGAGTAGTTGTTACAAGTAGGCCAAGAGCCCTTATAACAGACAGAGAGGTTGCATGACATGACTTGTTGAGGAATTATACCTGTTGAACGGGGATTGTTGGTTAAAATCATATCTATTCTGTAGAAATCATGGCTAAAAAGTGTACTTTTAGGGGTTAGTAAAAATAAGAAGAAAGCAAAGGGAAGGTTAGAGAGATAGAGATAGAGAAGGCTCCCCTCCATCCATCCTTGGGACCTCATTTGCATAACAATAGGAAGATTCCGTATTTGAAATGCAGGATTTGGTCGGACTCCAAACACGGAACTTGCACTCTACCAAAAGCTTCCTCCACTTCCCCCTCTAAGAAAGAAAGATCTTTACTAGGACGAAGAAATAATATAGCCTATAAAAATATATGCTCAGAATCCTTAAGAAGAGGGGGGTCTTTGGAGCACTTTTATCTCGTATTTTTACCCCGTTTCTGTATATTTTTGTCAGAAATGCCAAGTAAACTTAACGAATGATATGAAACCAGTTGTTTGAGAATGGGTGGTTTATGTCATGTAGATGTAGTAGTAGGTTTCTGGTTTATATTGCAGTTTGTATTGCATTTGGTTTTATGGAATGGAAGAAGAAGAATGCAGAAATCACTTTTATTTGCGTTATTTAGACTTTAAGATGCATTTCGCTTTGGAGCTTTATGTAAAAGTCACTTTCCTATAGAGAGAGAGTGTACAAGAATTCAGCTAACTTAACGGGCTATCTGCTATGCAATGCAATGCAATGCAACCTTGGTCATTTTTCCTTAGATTATCCAGTATTAGCTAGCTTCTCAAATAATTATCTGTATGAATGAATACGAGTAGGATGCATTGTAGGATTACGTAGGTTAGATTTACATTGGGATTGAGTTGATATTCCAAAAATTGTTAATCACATGACAGGGAAACTCTGGAATGAAATTGACTATCAATCAGGTCCTGTTTGTCCAGTGGAGTTACTTCATTCCCAGCCTCAAGTCATACCCGATGAGATGATTAAACTACAATTAAAATATGAATATCCCATCATCACGACTTCTGTTTCTATCCTCAATCCTCCTAATAATGCTCCATGATTTTAATCAAAGGCTAAACGATTCAATTTGCAAACTGTGATGATCAGAACTGAGAGAAAAAACGGGGATTATTTATCACTCTTCTATAATCTAAATCTGTGCTTTGCATTTTGCATGGATATGGTTTGCGAAAAGGTATTAAGAAAGGATATCGCATGGTCATTCTTCAAGGTATTGTCGTAAACTTAGTCATGAAAGTGAGAGATAGAATACTGTGACTTTGTATGGTGTAAAATCGTATAGAACTTCATATTACCAACAACAACATGCTAAGTTTGTACAGTCTGCTTGTATCTTTTAAAAAACGATCCGTCATTATCACTAGCAGGTGCTGTATGCATTTAGATAGTTGTATTATGTATTTAGGGTTGTACAACGTGTTTTAAAGCAAATCTTGTCCGTGATGTATTAGGCGATAAAGGTGTGAAACGGTTTGTTAACTATTGCACGGGTTATTAAGCTTTTTGAACCGAGGATTCCATCAACTACCTCTAATCTACTATACTGGAACTGGATCTACCTGACTGAATCCATGTTTATCTCTTTCTCTTGCTGAAACGTGTGTATGCCGAAGCTAATCATCCAAGTTTTAAGGATGTCTTGCTTCACTTTTTAGACTAGGAGGGTTTGGCTATAATGGAAATGGTAATGCTTCGTGTTTTAGGCTAAGTTAAGTAGGGTTAGTAAATACATTAATACTGGAGGATGTTGATGTTGGTATGAATAAGATGATGATGGGAGAAACTTTTTGGTTGGAAAATGCAATAAATTATCCAGCGAACACCCACTCAACAAAGCCATAAGCGTTTTTTTTTACTTTCGCTCATAAACGGTCATGTTTAGGAGATTGAAGATGCCTTATTGGATCCCGGATCATTATTACTTCTGTGCTGAAGCTGACGACGAGATAAAGATAGATAAATACTCCAAGCATGGATAATAAAGCTAAACAGAGGCTTTCCAGAGGTGCCACTGACACTACACTGACGTTGGTTGCGTTCGTTGGCTCATCGTTAGTAAGTTGAGTTATTAGTTGAGGTAAGCGTTGTGTTTAACACAACTGCGAACGATGTGTCAATAAAGTCAAAGTCAAGGATTTATCATAAACTCGTCCAGTTGAGTATTTGAGCTATGTACTCTCGGAGATGTAATTGAATTAGTATTGATTTTATCGATTCTATCATCTTTGTACAGACAGACAGACAGACTTATAGTACATTTTATCGAGGATAGGATGAGGTAATAATCTTGTTGATTTTATGGAATGAATAAGGGTTTGTATGTACAAGTGTTAGTGTTTGTTTTAAGTTTGAAAGCTGTTGTGTGGTTTTTTCCCCAATAATTGGCTCAGGCTCAGACGTTGACAAAATAATATACCTCTGAGCTGTAAGCTGCTGTTATAGTTTTAGTAAATTACACGATCGGTTATCTAAAACGAGATTAAAATAAATTATCCAGTTGTTCGTTTAAACCCCGTACACGTACTTTAAACACTAAATGAAGGTGAAGTTGCATGCATTTGCTAATTTACTGCTGGGATGTCCTCACTCGTTTGGAATGAAGTATGCCAAGAATTTTCAATGAAGTATAAATGTGCGTGGAATTACCAAACGGTTTGTCAATTACTGACAAGTTTTATAACTTGAAAACGTCAATCATTTTATGGTCGTCGTTTGTTATAAACTACATTTGACGCATTGTTAACAAAACTATGCAATGCAATTGAGCGTCGCAAGGCAGCTTAGGTGAAAAATAGTTCCATGTGGTCTAATTGCAGTTGTTTTTAACTTTTAAATTCAGAAATTGGCAGTTTACTTTAATAATTGGGTATCTGAAGGCTTAACTTTGCTAAATACTATGGAGAATTCGGAAACGCTAGAGTATTTTCTGCAGTGGTTCGTCCAAGTGCAAACAAAGCTTGCAGACGATGAGGAAGAAGGTAAAATCCAAGCTCAGATAATTCAATCCACTCTCCTCCAACAAAGCCTTCGCGGAGACAGTGGGAAGTTCCAGCATAATGGACAGGATAATGGGGACGAAGATGAGGAAGATGAGCTTAGTCTGGATCAGAAACAAATTTTGGAAAAAGTTAAGAAATATCGACACGATTTCCTAAACGCTGATGTACTTCTTGAGTTGGGAGAGGATGAGCGGAGGCAAAGCGATTTCGTACGGCAGTTCTGTCCATTGGAAGCGTTTGCCTTGTTGGGGGCTCTGGTCTTCTTTGATGCTTATCTGTCTTCTAGTTCCGAGGGCTGGGAAAGGCTGCAAATTGTCGAAAAATTTGTAGACACTTATGAAAATAATAATAGTGAAGGGTCTAAGGGCGCTGGCTCGTTGGTCGCGATGAAAAAGATCCTTAGGGGGCTTAGGGATTACTTTCCGGATAAAAGCGTCGCTAATAATAAGGATATGCAGGAAGTTTCGAATGGGAAAGACGCTGCTAACGGTGAGGTTGACGCTGCAATGTTGGGGATTGAGTACCATTTTGTGTGCGCTTTTAATATGGATGAGCTGTTTGATCTGAGGGATGCTTTAGTAAATAAGGTAATAATTGGCAGAGGAAAGTCGTTAAAATTCAAATCCCTGTACGTCTGACGTTTTTGGGGAAAGTGCTTGAATATTAATTACGGTTTTGGGTTTCTTTTGCAGATAACAGAGCAGGAAAGTACCAATCCTGAACTTTATTTGTATCAATATCTAACTAAAAGAGCGATAAGGTTGCACAAGAATACGGGGGGAAGGTCTGCAAACCCTGCAGACCTTGAGGCAGAAAAGTCCATGGTTCTCAAGTTGACAGAGAGTTTACAGGAATCGGACAATCCCTGGGTTTCATTAGCCTTTTGTCAATTTTTAACTGACTGTATGCAAGGAAAGGGGACAACTCAAGTAACTTTTGGAGATAAGAAACTTCAGTCTCATACCGAGATGGTTAAATTTATATCTGAAACGGCGTCGTAAGTATTACGAGACTTTCCTTGAAACAGATACTGATGCTGTATGCTTCGAGTCTGAAATTTATTTACCTTTTTTAGAAAGACGACAGAAAAATATCCCTCATTTCTACGAGCTTATTTTACCTTTGCGGACATTTTCGCTAATGATTTACCAATTACAAGAATAGACCGGACTTATGCCAAGTCTTTGCTGGAGAAAGCTTTGAATTTAAATTCCAAGTCTAGTAAAATAAACTACAGAATGGGGATGTTCGTGATGAAAGTAAGAACAAAGATAACATGATTTTTACTAGTATTAGGTTGGAGTACAATTATTATTTTTACAATTCTAGGGCAGACAATTCAATGAGTCGAGAAACTATTTCAGAAAATCCATTGAGCTAGATCCTGACAATGCTATGGCTTATTACAGCCTTGTGAAATTATTCCTGAGGGACCCTACAGGTTATGAAGAGGATTTAGATGCTATTTTAGAAACGGATTTTGCCAGTTTAAACCAAAAGCTTGGACCGGAAAATGAACTTCCTTTTTGGAAAGGATGTTACTTTTTCATGAAGGGAGAGCCAGAAGTGTCTGTGGTTTTATGGGTGGAAGTTATTCTGGAATTTTACGTTACCAAACCGGAAGTTGATCTCGCTACTGTTTTACCATTTAAGGTATTGTCATTCTTTAAATATTAACCGAATGAAGGTTTCTAAGAAAGGGTAGTAAGAGTAATAAGCATCCGCTAATATTTGTTCGTAGGATTTACCAAGAGTTGCAGATCTCTATTATTGGCCAAGAGAGCCATTGAATCTTAAAAATGTAAGTGATGCAGTAAAAGAAGCAATTTCAGCTGAAAAGAGTCGTCGCAAAATTGTACTTCAAAGACTAGGCGACCTGGTCAAAGAAGCTGTTAAACATTCAAGTAAGTGATTCGAGAAATGTTTATTTTAAACTAATTTGGGCTTTGGACGGGGGATAAAAATTATTATATTTATCTATCTAAATTATCTAAATCATCTAAATTAAAGATTTCTTACGAAAATAAGTTGTGAAAAAGAATAATTATTCTGTTAACGAAACAACTAATTTCTAGCTTCGTAGTCCTTAAATTACCTTACAACTATAAACTAAAGAAATAATAGCGATAAACGCTAAATAATCTATGAAATATTAAGGTATCCTGTTTATTTTGAAAATCTGACGTTACAAATAAAATATACAACATTCCAACACAGATAAAGCGTCCACCTAACTCTAACATAATAATAATATTTAAATGAATAACAATCTATCACCTTGTCAATTCGTCCTTGGACTTTCCCATGCCTCTGGGGACTTTCTTTAACTTTGAGTCTTCTAAATCCTTAGCTTTATAGTAATGAGGAGCAACTTCTAGGAGCCAAGAATTTTCTATTTCTATAATTTGTCTCATGAACTCTTTAGTGGTAAACACTAGTTCGTGGTAAATTAGCCAACGTGGTGGAGGTTGGTGTTCAAATAAGCTGGAGTTAGGGTGGATTAACACGGTTTGATTGTGCTTCACTGTTTTATACTGGCCGTGGTCTCCGAGTTTGACCGTGTGGTAAAAATATCCTGCAGTGACAGCCTATGGAAATAAAGTGCATTCAAGATTAGTTTTATCTTTCATTCATTTAATGTAAATGAACAATTTTAGCTGGAGGACATGAACATTTTCTTACTTTTCTAATATTATTTGTTTCCTGAGGATTAGATTCTAGGTCAATTTCAACTCGCTGCATTAGTCCATCTAGCTGCTCTCGTACGTCTCGAGCCCTTTTCATTGACCTATTTAATACAACAGTTAATAAAACATAACATGATCATTTTTATACAAATCACGAACGAGTCTAACGGGGAGTGAAGAATGTAGGATAGAACTAGTAAGTATCATGGTGTACATACCTGTGCTGGATAAAATTTTCATAGCACCATTGATCCGAATATCCTGTTTCTTGCCACTGATTATAAATATTTAGTAGCGTCAAATGGTCGCCTCCGGGCAGGAAAAAATCCTTTCTTGCTTTATCAGCATGAATAATTTTATCTTTTGGACGATAGAAAATTGCATTATTCACACTCAGCATTGCCGAAATAGACAATATCTCTTCGGAACATTTGTACCTGGGAAAACAGCAATTAAATATTATTTTCATAAATTGTATGATCAGTAAGTATTGTATTGTATTGTATTATACTGTACATATTTAATTATAGCAAGTATATTATCGATGCGCGTACTTTTCTGAAGCAAGTATCATCTTCGCCATCATCGGATCGACGGGAAACTCAGCCATTCTTCGACCAAGTTTAGTGAGCTCGCCGCGATGATTAAGTGCTCCTAAGGCATATAGCTGTTCCAGCGCTAAAACCAATGTCTCGTGTGGTGGAGGATCGAGGAAGTCAAAATGAATTAGATCATTTATTCCTAGAGATTTAAGTAGCAGAACTACGTTTCCCAAGTTGACTCGCTGAATTTCAGGCCTTTGAGTATCCTCTAGCTCGTGCTTGTACGCCCATGCGGTGTACAATCTAAAACATTTACCTGCGGCAACTCGTCCAGCGCGACCTGCACGTTGTTGAGCCGAAGCCTAGAAACATAAAGAATATTTGCTTAGTTCCTGTTACCTTATATTTTCTCTTTATTGAACTATAATTTACATTTAGATTTTAAAGTTACCTTTGAAATTGGAACTACTACAAGTGATTCCATTCCTGTTCTAGCATTGTAACTGTTCTCTTTGCAGAACCCAGGGTCAATAACGTAAATTATGTTATCGATAGTTAAACTTGTTTCTGCAATGTTAGTTGCCAAAATAACTTTCCTAGCTCCTGGTGGGGTTGGTTCGAAAATTTTTGCTTGCATGTCGGATGGAAGATTTGCATAAATTGGTAGAATTAATAACTCCTTTATTTGGTTTCCCAACTTTCGACATCGCTCCATTAATAATTCCTACAATTGAAGTAAACAACACCATTAGTTCATTACTTCTGGTAGAATGATTCTTACCAATGAAAATACTAAATAAGCACAAAATTCTTATTACATGACAAGCTTCAATTTCTTCCTGTCCAGTCAAAAACACGAGGACATCTCCGAGTGGCTGCGTAACATGAATTTGTAGAATTGTTACAACACAAGCGTCAATATAATCGGCCTCCGGGGCTTTTGTGTAATAAATGTCGACGGGATACCTTCTCCCTGTAATTTAATTTTAAAAATTAAGTTCAAATAGCTTTTTAATAAATAAATCGACTCTTTTCAAACAAAAACATGTTATCATTATCATGAATTCTTTACCCGGTATCCTAAAACTAGGAGCATCGTCAAAAAAAGCGGAGAACTTTTCAGCATCTAAAGTTGCCGATGAAATTAAAATTTTAAGGTCGGGTCGGAATCTAGCGATATCTTTGATTAGGCCGAATAAAACATCTGTGTGTAGCGTTCTTTCATGAGCTTCGTCAATGATCATGCAGCTATAGGATTTCAAATCCGGTTCCCCAAGGAATTCTCTCAGGAGCATACCATCAGTCATGTACTTTACTAGTGTCCTTTCAGAAGTGCAGTCTTCAAAACGAATAGAATATCCTACTTCATTTCCCAGTTTTACTCCCAGTTCGTCTGCCACACGAGCCGCTACACTCATCGCTGCTACTCGCCGGGGCTGCGTGCATCCAATTTTCATGTCGTCTAACGAAAAAACGATCAAATTATTAAATTCCACGATAATTAAAATGTAAGCTTTATTCTTTTCCTTAATGCTGTAACAGAAAAGGCAGACAAAGTGCAGAAAGATCCTTACTATCACAGAATCCAGCGTCTTTCAAGTACTGAGGTATCTGTGTTGTTTTTCCACTTCCCGTTTCTCCCACAATAATTAAAACCTAGATGAGACATTTGAAGTTTGTCATTAAATTATAATATACAAAATAGATAGAAAGGTATATTTCTATACAATACGACTTTATTCTATTTGTACCTGATGGTTTCTTACGGCATCGATTAAAGCTTGTTTAAAAGGGAAAATAGGAAGACTTTTTTGCGTTTCCTCTATTGTCAATCTCTTTTTTTCTGTTTCAGTCGGTTCTCTTTCCTAGATAAATTGAGGAAATATTTTTACTTCTAATGCCCAAGACTGTCTTTTGTAGGAACTTAATTGATAACATTCTATTCTATTACCGTCTCCTTTTGATTTCCAGGCATCTTAAGTGCCTGTATGAATTCAATCTGTTCATCAAGTAGCATTTCATATTCCTTGTCCTTTTTCTTTTTCTGGGCATCCTTTGCTCCAAAATTGTACTTGGCAAAAGACATTTGCTCTTCTTCCCATTTTCTTTGTTCAGAATTAGGTAGTCGTTCCTTATCATCCGTCTCCTCATAATCAAAGTCTTCTTTACCATGTCGTTCTTCGGGCATGACGTAGCGTTGAACTTTCACAATATCTCTTGCTCTTTCGTGCTCCTTGGCTAAATTAAGAATTTTCTTCTTGAACGCTCGATCCTGTTTTTCTTTCTTTGAGAGCCTGTGAAAATAAGTATACAATTAGAGCATGATTACATTTTTAGTTTAAAGGGATGCAAAAAATTAACGTGTCAACTTACTCATCCTCATTAAAAAGGAATTCGTCGTCTCTAATGTCCGCCTCCAAGGCCAAAAGTTTGTCTTCTTTCCTCTTTTGAAGGTACTGTCGTCTAGATTGAGTTCTGAGATTTGGAACTATTTCTTCGCGTTTTACTTTCTCCAACTTCAGTCTATTAGCCGCTTCTTCTAAACCCTTTTGATCTGTAAAGATAATACAAGAATATTCCGTGATGTAGGGAACTTCATGCTACCGCTACCCTTCCCATTTATAAGCTAAATATTTGAGAATGACCCTGTCCTACCAGTTTTGGCCACAATATTCCTAGTTTTGGACTCATCCTTTTCCTTAAGTCTAAGGGAGAACTCATCACGATCCTTGATATCTTCCAACCTCTCCCTTTCCATACGATCAATTTCATCTTCGCCTTCATCATTTTCGGCAATTCTGACCTTCTTATGCGGATCCTGGAGTCTCCTACTGTGAATAACTGTAGCTTCATCCTCATCAGAGTCAACCTCTCGCTTTCCGGTTCTTTCTCTACATGGAAAAATAAACCGAACGTCGGTTATCAGTATCAGTTATCATTTACCCTTTACAAGACTAAATTCTGATAAGCCCTTCCCAAACCTTATATGCTTCTTCCGCTTCCTATCCTCCTTACTCGATGCATTTAATGTTGACGAAAACTTGGAAGATGAAGCTTCCGGCTCGTCGTCATCCGACAATAGGAGTTGATAAGAATTATTCTTCTTCTGCTGTTCCACTGCAATTTGTTCGGTTATCCGATTCTGAGCAGATTTAGGCGTAGCATGCGGAACCTGTAAAAAAACCGTTTTAAAAAAAATGAAAAAAAAGCTCGGATATTGGACGGAATGATAAGCGATAAATAGATAAGGAACTAAATAATATGCCTACCCGTTGATAAAGCTCCCTTGCAAAATTCACCACGTTGGTGTCCACATCGATAACCCCCGTCTGCTTGATGGCATTGATAAGCCCATCCTCTGAGGCACTTTTCTTGGCCAGACCGATAAGGAACTCGGCCACTGTTTTGTCACTCATTTCCAGAATGTCGTGCAGTTTGTCCTGAACCCATCTTTCCACAAGGCCTCCCATCCTCTTTTGATGATAACTCTCCTCCTAACTACCTTATCGATGATAAGACTCTGATTTGATAAGCGATCGGTAAATAAATCTTTCAAACTTGCTCGTAAACTAAACTAAAATCAAAAAGTAAATACTTTTTCCATGTATTTTCTACGTTGAAATAAAACACAACTTCGCACCTGCCGCTGTCATTGAAAAAGTCTCATTTATCCGGAGATCTAACGTCTATTGTCGAGAATCTTTGTTCATCGTGGATTGATTTTGGCGTTTAAAAGTATCGAAATTGGGATGTAATTCCCTGACTATAGGCCGCATTTGTTAATTAAACCGCAGGCTATCCTTTAATGCTAACGGGGGTATCTCTGCTGCGTTAAATATGCGTAAAATATCTTTTTTATGTGCATAAACCGCGGCTTATAGTCAGGGAATTAGGGTATTATATTATGGATGTACATTAAATTCTGCGTTAAATGTACTGTCAACTGTGACTGTACTATAATCCTGTTTTAATTTCACTGGGGCTTTATTACTTCTAAGGGAAAATGAGAAATTCTATTAACATGGACAAGATAGGACTTATAACATGGATAGGTAGGGGGAATTATTCCGTAGGGGGAATTATTCCGGGGAGGAATTAAAACGGGAAATGCGGTAATTAATTACTGTCGTAGGTCTTTTAATGGTAGCCTTCTTAGAATAGCTGTCTGTAGCCCCATTTTATTAGTATTGATAATAATAGCACCATATATGTAGCCTTTAGCCATAGCCTTGTTAATAATATGTTAAATCATTTAACTTAAACGTGACCCTAAAACCCTAGGGATTTAATAGTAGCCCCGGTCACAATTCTAGGATATACGGAAGCTATGTTTCCAGATAGCTTTTACAGCCATTTTGACAGTGTTTCGAATGTTTCCATGCTCTTGGTAATGCTTATTTTAGTATAGACATTAGATTAGATTAGATTAGACTAGAGAGAGCAAAAGTATGCATTTTTCATGCATAGATGTTTTAAAGACTGCTGAGATTAATTGAGGAAATCGCTGCAAATCGGTTGCTACTTTCTTATTTCTTTAATTCATAATATCGTTCAGGGATTTCGAAAGATTTTCCTTTAATTTTTAGCTGATCTTTCTTCATAATGCACGGAAATCATCAAATTGGTCTACTTCAACTAATACGGCGCAGTGATTTACTTCTAATTGATTAATTAATTAATTTCATCTCTCTTCGTCTTCATGTAAAAATAACACAAAATTTATTTTTATTCGTGATAAAAATTGAGTATAAAATTGAAAATTTTTATTTCAGTACATTTTCCAAGATATTGTCTTGCCAAGTATAAAATTACAACATTTAAGATAATAAATAAAATGCCTCAAAGCTTATATAATAACCAACCACACCCACCCGACCATTTGACCCCGAACTATAAAGGAACTTATCCCATGCCACCGTAAAAATAGTTATGTAAATATATATTATCACAATACAGCAAATATTACAAAGATAAGTATAGAGCGTTTCTTTTTTAAAGTGTAGACTGGAGACATTAGGAAAGACTGCCCAAAACTGTACAGTAAATTAGGGATTATACACGTTGGTTTATATATAACATCAGATCTATCCCTTTTGGAAATGTCACTTGAAAAAAATAATATAATTTTGAAAGAATTGTGATGATTTATGCTGGCTGGACGCTGCATAAGAAGAGCATGGAATCTCCGATGGCTCGTTTTACTAAAAATAACATAAACAAAATCTGTAACATAAACCAATAAACCTCAAAGGATAATACTCAAACGGCATAAATTGTCAAGCCTAAAATCTAATGTATTTATACCAATTTTTCTCCGATTTTTTTCATTAATCCAGGACTCGGCAAACTTGACTCTTAAAGCCGCATAAGATCCATCAGACATTAGGAATTCCTCGACAACTTTCAAAGCAGATTCATCCCTGTAATAAATAAAATTATTGAGCATTTTTTAGCATAAAGATTTGTCAAGATACTCCCGAAATGAAGTCCTGAGCTACTATTTAATTTTGGGGGTTTTGAGGCTAAATTTAAGGATGATTAAAAATAAGGTTAATTTGGTAATATAAACATTGTGTAGTTATTTTTGTTACTTTCTACTATCAACTTTCCTTCCAACTTATCATTCGCTTTGCATTTCCAATCGAGTTTTTACTACCGATTGTTTTACAAATTTTCTAAACCAGGTCTTTGACAATGCAAATATATCCATAAGATTTATTTTAATACCTGCCAGTATTAGCAACTTCTGTTCAATAACATTTATTTGACTAATAAGCAAAAGCATTCAATTCCTGTAATATTTACCGATCAATAGCAAATAAATATTTAACTCTTATCAACATTAGTTTAATGATCTCGATCTCTACACTTTGTTTATTTAATTACAAATGTGAACGACCTGCTTCATCGACGAAACGAAGTTGCAGCCAACAAAGTGTTAAAATGAGATCAATGTACAACAACATCTTGTTAAAGCATGGAAACCCTAATCCAACAAATGAAAGGCACACACACACGAGGGGAAATCTTAATCTCAATTAAGTTACCAATTGCAATCTTGCCTTACTTAAGTCTTGACCCTCCCACCACGGTCAATGTCATACTTTTTTGGGTTTAACTTGAATCATCAAATAGTCTTATCAAAGTATAACTAACTATAACGCTAAGTTAACTAACGTAGCATTCATTTTCATTTGGCACAGAGAATACCGTATCTGCTAATGTTATCATGTTGCAGCAGTTTTGTTTTGCATGCTTAAAGGAAGCTCATCGTCAAGTTTAAAATATTAGATGTGTGTTGGTCTCGTAGGTGAATTGTTCATTCATGCTTCCTATGCAATAGGTTTAGTGGGTGCATGGATGTAACAAAAAGGTTAGACTTTTAAAACATATAAGATCCGACTTATCTACCTAGACAAAACACAACTCTTGTAACTAGATACAGGGTCGGGATTCAGTAAATATAGACCGTTTCGTAAGTCTAAGACCAAGACCGTCAAAGCCCGAGCCTAAGACAATTTTTAAGACAAATCCACAAGAAATTTCAAAAATTTCGAGACAGGGCTTTGGTGGTCTTAATTTCCGAGACAGTTTTAAGACCAGCTTGAGCAAACACAAAACTAAAAGCTGCGCTAGCTTTTAGCGGCAAAAGTTCGAATTGAAAAGAAAGAATAACAAACACAAATAGTTGACTTTTATTATTCCGCATTCCCTTCACTTTTTATACTCATTTATTGTTCAGTTTTTGCGAGGCTCAAAACAAAACCCGGTAAACAACGGCCGAAAAGATAAGAAAAGATAAGAACTGACTACAACATACGGAAATTACTTGAAATACTCTGGTAAGTGAGCAATTGAGATTTTTTATTTGGCATTAATAATTGTGTGCGGTGCGCGTTTTTACATACAATCATTTAAAGACGGATGTACTTCATAAGTTTATTAATTAAAATACGAACATGTTTTTCTTTTATACTTTAGAAATGGACACTACAACTGAAGATGACATTGTAAACTGGTTCATGCAAACGTCTGACACAGTAGCCCGTCACCAACTTCTATACCGGATTATTAATGTCCTTCCGTCCACTGACTTTAATAAATGTTTCAACATCATTTGTAAATGTAAGAAATTCAGAAAACGAGTCGCTGCAGAAGAGGCTGAAGATGATACTTCTGAACCTTTGCCAAAGTATGCCAGAGGTAGTGGGCCAGCGCAGATAATTCTGCCAGCGCCCGAGCCACTGGCAGAAATGGGATGGTTAAGGAATTTTACAAAAGACCAAGTAGTAAGTTTAGACGTGGAGAAGGTAGAAGTTCCATCAGAGGACAAAAGAAGAAAAGCAAAATACTTAATGAAGGCAGGAATAGTCTCGGTGGTGAACTCCAACAAAGAAGAGATCTTGAGGGTTAAAATTCATCGCCCGTTCGGTAGTTACCGTGTGACCCCCTTTACAAAGGCGCTTAACGGAATAACAGCAAGGAGCCTTCAAGAGAAAGATTGTGTGACACTGGAAGAAGCTCAAAGGAGAATAGAAAACATATTGGAAGGAAAACTGGTTGTGGGTGTGGCTTTGGAACAGGATTTTATCTCCATAGATTTACCTGCAGGAAATTTCGAAACTTTTGACCTCCAGTGGTACTACTACCGTCTGGAGTACTCTGTCAATGGACGACGAGACCCGAAGAACTTAGGACTGCGTTCATTAGTTCAACACTTTTTTAATGTCGATATGCAGCCACCTAATAAAATTCACGACCCCAGTAATGACGCAATGTGGACTTTAAGGGTTTTCTTGGAAAAGTATACTACAATTGACCCACCTCCTCTGGAAAAAGACTCGAATGAGGATGGAACCAACCACATCCAACACTTCAGACCCTAACTATTACTCCCTTTATGGTATTCGGCTGGCTACTACTCGGAAATCTCTAATTAATCGTCTTACTCGTTCTGGAACTAACACGGAATAAAGCGGTGGAATGTTGACTACAGTAAAACTCGCCGACCAGTCAAGAAAATCCCTAAACTTTACGACAGATTCTACACGAGGTAATTTAAGTAAATAATCCTAAAATTTGAAGATTTGGATCTGAATTTTGAAGAATTAGTTTAATCGTATTATTTTGGTTTATTTCAGTCTTGTTGTTTATGTAAAACTTCTTGTTTTGTGGATTTGCGTCATGGGTTGCGACTTTCTTCTCGAGTTTCGGTTGGAATATCTTTATCCCATTTATTTATTGCTGCATAACGCATATGAAGCGTACAAGTTCCAAGGAGTTGTGAGTTTTTTTTAGTTTAATTTTGGAATTTTTAATATTACTTTTGGTGACCCTTTTGGTTTTTTTGTAGGTATTTGCTCTGTTGCTGGTGTGTATCGTGGTTTCAGTGGATGTGATTTGTTTGGGGGTTATTCCTGCCCCGTGGCTGTACTTATTAGGATCTTTAGCTGTTTGGGGTCAGGTAGGGTGGAACTTGACCCCGCTCGGTCCCCTTCTTCTTCTTCCAAGTCTCATCTATATTGATGGGAAGAACATCCGCCCTTCTCCTTCTAAACCTCTCAGTCCTTTTGCCGGCCTTTGGTAACGGATTCAGTGATATGTGAAGACTTTAATTTATTGCAGGGGAAGTAATATTTGCTGTATTTTAGTTTGGGGGGCCCGTTGGTCTCATTGGGATTTGCCCTAAAGTGCTTCATATGGACAAAGTTGAAGCAGCGTACTCGTAACGATGTAGAGAGACAGAACGAGTATCTGTATACTGTTCTTTGGGACGCTCTTCCTTCATTGGCCGCACCTGTGAACAACAATGAGGTGCGTTGAAATGGCATTCATTATTTTTTTAAGTTCTATGAGCTTCTTGAATGCAGTTTGTCAATGTATTGTGACTTCAGGTGTTAAGCAACGGTTCTGCAGTATTAATAAAGAAAGAGCAGTCACCGCCAGTGTCTCGTCGGAAATCTATAGAAAACAGCGAGGTCATACGACGTGGAGAAGGGTCTGGTAAGGAGAGTTGACTGTGCTTCCAATTTAAAACGGAAAGCACTTGGGTCCTTCAATTGGGTCTGCAGGGTGTTCAGGTCACAGTCCTCCGGTGTTTCCCAAAGAA
>JAQFZX010000722.1:0-46398 GCA_034682405.1 Hydroisotoma schaefferi
AGCAGAAACAGAAAAGTGCTACTTAATACTTCTTGTATTTCCAGTTAACTTTCCTCTTCGTTCCTTGTTATAGTAATTTGCAGTTGAGAGAAGTGGATAAATCGTGTGGTCGATAGGATCAGGTCTTTAGCCGACTTTCCTGTCATTACTGTTAGTGTATCTTTAGTCAGAGACTGGAGGGAGATGAGATGATGAAATGACATCGTATCAGTAACTCTACTTTCTTCTGGTCTATAATAGTATACCACTGTAAGGACAAATACATCCAGGCATGCCAAACCAAGACCACGATAAACTGTCAAAAGTAGAGCATTGCTAATACTAATACTACCGAGGTAAAACATCCAAACCCTTTTTAGTCTTATTGCGAAAAAAAACTTTGCCAAAACGGAGACACTAAAGCAAAGAAAGCACACTTTCCCTTTCCCGTGGATTGCAGTAGCATTTGGAGAAAGACGAATGCTAATATGTATTTTCGTATGGAGTTACTTTCTTTGCATGAATTGAGATGGTTTCACTGATTTCTAGAAAAGATCTTCATCCACCAGAATCAGCCGACTACCACCAAAAGTCTATAACGAGGGGATATCTTTTGCATTTATTTTAACTTTCAAAAGAAAAAATAAACAGGAAAAGATGCATCCAAGCAAATCTAAAATTATTTACTGGTTCTTTCGTTTTTACTGCATCGAATTTCTTTTCCCTAAAGCTTTCGCTCACGATTAGGAAAGTTTTTTCTGTTGTAGAATAAACACACAACTCTATTTTTTGTTTCTATGCTTGCATGCCATCCACCCTTAATTTCCTCGAATTCATAAAACTACTAGGGCTTTATATCCTGTCTAGAGATGCATACCGGGCATTGCATTACCTTATTCTTGCTGAAACTTCCGTTTGGCTGTCTCGTCTCCACAAAAAACGTATACTCTAACAGATAAGAGAATAAAGTTAGCGAGTAAAGTAAGGGGAATTCAGTATACGTAATATTACGATTGGGATAAATAGTATAATACGAGATCCTTAAATGATGTAGCCAAATGTAACCCACAGGAATACCCTTATACCATCTAGTTTAGTTCTGAACCCAAATTATACTACTGATTCCACTAGAGGTTTTTTTTGCTGGAGACCCAATATTTATATTTTCCCAAGGTGTTTCCATAGATTCTTGACTTGCCTGTTGACAAGAATCCTTGATATTTTCCATAGAAATTGTTTAGTCCTTCACTGAGAAGTTTCTTTTACAATGAGCGACGGCAATCACAATATACTAAAAGACAAACTATTCCAGTTCCCAGTTCCGAACTGAATATTCACAAGAATTGAATAATCATCAAACGAGTTTTGTCTACAGAAGCACTCTTCTGTTGATTCGAGTACGATGCGTACTGGTAAATGTTGGCAAACGCTGATTGAAAATTTGTTCCAGCTTTCCTTTTACCAGGAGAAAGGCTAAGTGTCAAAAAGTTCACTTCCGTTTCAATTCTGTGAAAAAGAAGGATTGAAAGGAAATAACAGTCAAAAGACGATAAGCTCCTTGATACCCAACACAGCTTCTTTCTAGCAGCAGTCAGGCACTTTACTTTTATCTCATTAGTACTTTACTTTAAAAGCAAAGTCCATGCACAAAAATTGTTCAGCTAGTCTCTGGTTAAAGTTGAAATATAAATTGTGTGCTGCTGTCCCTTTCTCTCTATTCTATTACAATGTGATATTACAAGCTACTTTCAACCTATGCAGCTATGCTTACTTTCTCCGGCAAAATATTCCTTTATTATTGATTTCTAACTGTTTTTAAACCACTCTGGACAGCAAATGTTTTACAATTTCGACCATAGTCTCACTTATGTGCATGATGGGTACTCATGGACGATCGAAGTGAAACTGATGGAGAAAGAACTAGAAAATTCTCATATTATAACATACTCAAAAGCGTACTATGCTACTTTGCAGGGGTTATTTACTACATTGAAAATGAAGTAAACGATTCTGGTTGACTTGGCAAAATACGTGACACTCTTACAGTAGACTACACAAGAGCTAAGCTGAATCCTTAAGAAATAAACCCTTCAGTTTTCCTGAAGAATGAAAATAAGAAACAACCGTTTTAAAACTTCAATTTGCACTCGTCTGCAATGTATTAAAAAGGGGAACGTATCACTACAATTACATATACAAACAGAAGTGGGGTTTATAAAGGAAAAATGAGACACAGAATAAAAAACGCAACCACAAATTAATTTTTATCATGCATACATTTTTTTTATACTTTAACCACGCCACATGCAGTCTGCGTTGTTTCAATTATTCTTTCCCAAACAACCTTGCTTAAATTTCAACTTTCTTTTTTTCTCTAATCTAATCTAACAGTCATCATAAAATTAACTTGACAGGAATTTAATTCCCAAAGGTTAGACAAACACACAACTTGTGTAACACAAGCTCGCGTTGCACAGGACGCAGAAAACACCAATTCCTCTCCTGGAGAAGTGTCAGACTGCATTAAAGTTGTAATAAACTTTCTTGCAGACATTTAAAAAAAATTGTCGTCCTTTAAATCAAGCTACACACATGTGCTTCACACTCACAATAATATAGGTCTATTCCTCATATGGAAATCATCTACAATAAAACTGCAAAAAAATACAGCAGTTTTACTTTTTAATAATTTTCCGATACCCTTTATACCTTGAAGCTCAGAAGGACAAGAAATGCATCCCCAGTACGAGCATGGGGGTTATACTACCAAGCGAACTTTTCTAGGTAGCATAATCTACACAAATATTAGATTGCTTTGACTCGTTCCCAGAAACGTTATTGTTATTAAATGGTGGTAACGACATTACTCTCATTCACCAGAACCGGGACCCCCATTTCTTTAACCCTTTGCAGGCAAAATACAGCTTCAAAGAGTAAAATGAACAGTAAACAGTAACCAAACCGCACGTAGACTAGATCCATTGCTGAGACCAGGTATCATTTCCGTTTAATTAAATCTTACACTTTATTAATCGTAAGCAAAATACCCGAAGCGGCAGCCTATTTCTTGTTTTTACTGAAGACAAGAAATCAATAACCAAGCTAAAGAAAATTAATTCATTCTAAGAGAAAGAAACCTGCTCAACCTCCTGAAAAAGGCATTAATTACTTAACGAACTACGAATTGCAAACAGGAGGTTAAAGTTAGCCTACGCGTTGTCTTGTATAATGCATTATATTGCATTGCCTTCAAAGTTCTTCCATGTTCATACAAGCTCAGAGTTTCTGTCTGAAGAACTCCTACGGTTAAAACTACTTTGGAAGGTAGGAAAGTTCCCTTATACTAATTGGCAACATAATTAGATTTCTTCTGCGAAGAAAGTACGGAAAAGACGAAAAGATAGAAAAAAGAATGAAAGGAAGCACAGAAAAATAACGCGGAGGAAATCTTATCCAGATTATTACTTCCACCACAATTACTACCTTCTTCCTTTCCTATCCAAAAAAACATATAGAAAAAAGTTAGAAATACACCAGAAAACTAATATCAGATGAGAAGGTCAGATTAGAATTAATTGAAACGGACACAACAAGGTTCAAACCGTCAAGTCAGATGGATAGAATGCTAGCTAAATATAACACTAACCTAACAACTACTGTCTGCCTGTTACTGTCCGATGTTGATTAAGTCTAAAAGCTTTGCTAAAATATGTTCTTCATCTTTATCGCCTGTTAAATGCTACATAGCTCCATACTACTAAACCATACCATAGTATTAGAAAAGAGGCACCCGTTCTCGACCATTTATACATATTAAAATAGTATATTGAAGTACACTATGTGTGCGGTATTTTGAAGTAATTAATCCTAATTCAAATTGTACGTACATTTTAAGAATCTACTGCTAAATTTAGATACAGATTAAAATAAAATGGGAATCGAGGGGTTTCAACTAAGGCTCATGCTGGTGGTACACTGCACTCGACTCGAGAGTCGAGCGTTCTTCAAAAGGTAAAAGAGGTTTACATTTCTGGCTACTAAACATCATGTATTACGCTAAAGTTTTAGTCGTTTTTTCTTAGAAAAAGCGTCCTTGAGATGAGTACGAGTAGATACTGCAAAATCTGACGAGCCAAAGGTCTATCTTCCATGACATAAGCAAAATTGGTGAATTCACTACAACAACAAGGTTTTGGTAATGTGACGCTGCAGCTTTCTGTACTATATTTACATGTAATCTTGTGGTTGAGTTTCAGAGCAAGTAATTTAATCCAGCCAAACGCAAACATGCATTTCCCTTGAGGGAAGTCAGTACTTGGAGATAATCCTTATTTTTTGAACAAATTGGATTGGATCACGCCATAATATTCCAAAATAATCCTCTTCTCTTGTTCTAATATTTAAGATGTTCATTTCCTATAAGAAGAATGTGGGATTTTTATTCATCTCTACAAAACGCCGAGTTTGTCAATTTGTCGTTCATTCTTTGGTTACCATATTTATATTTCTCGATTTAATTCCCCACCTTGTTATCATTCCCCATGGGTTCGAGCCATTTGATGTAGTAACTCCCCCCCCCCTAAATGGTTCCCAATACCTCCAAATTGTACACTATTTGACAAGTGGCATTGGAATAATTGTTCGAAGAATTTCGGCTAGCTTAGTTGCCACAACCGTATCAGAAAGATCGGTCGGGTATGTTCTGAGATCTCACACAGACGGACAGACGGACGGATTACGTGGCTACATAAACATAAGCCCAATTGACTGGGCTAAAACCATAAAATTAAGAACTGGAAAATTAGTGTCTGAAAAATTATCGTTTTCAATTACTAATTTTAATTATTTAACACATTTAGAAGACAATATCTAATTCACGTAGACGATTTCACAGAATTATTTGTTTAAAGCTGAGTTTTTAATAGAAAATTTGAGCAAAATACTAATACTAATACAAAACTAGTAAAATATTCACGATTGAAACACAATTTTTGTTTGAGATAATAATCCCCCCCCCCCGGAATAATTCCCAACCCAACCCGGTTTAATTCCCCATGGTAAATAGGAGGTTGAAGAAATATCGGGAAATACGGTACTTTTCATTGACAGATTTCTTAAAATGACGGACGCCTGCAGATTTTGTGCACAAGCCAAGTGTCTTAAGGAATTAAATTAATGGATACTGCGTGTCCTCTAAAACCTGACCCCGTCCGTCCCTCAACCCCCTAGCAGTTTGGTAGAGTCAGGTCATAGACAAAGTATGAGTCAGGTTAAGTTTTAGGTTTAAAACAAAAAAAAAATTAAACATTCTAATTCTAACCTAACCCAAGTGATAAATGTCTGCAGTCATCATAGGCGCAACCAAGAGGGGTACAAGGTACATTGTACCCCCTAATTTTAAAATGTACCCCAGGAGTTCCCGACAGACCATATCCTTTACATGCTAAATAGTCCTCGCCCAGCCACACCCCTTCCTATCCTTTAACGCTATTACCTCTTGGTACCCCCTCGTAGTTGCGCCTGCCGGTTGCAGAGCTGAGTTGTATTGTAGCTAGGATCAAGCGTTGTATTGGATAACTTCTTGCTGTTTTCAAACAATATTCGATGGTTTTTTCTAACCCAACCTAACCTAACCGATCGATCCATAGTAGGTCGGAGATTGTGGGACGGATTAATGGAATACAATTAATTCCCAGACAAGGCTCCTCTATAATCAAATCAGGAAACGAATGAGGATTCACATTCATTTCATGGAAATAAGAAGAAAAATGATTTTTAGGTCAAAGTATTTTCCATCTTCATTCCAAAACCCCTCTAAAGATATCCTTCATATTATTACAAATACCGTAATTCCCTTACTACAAGCCGCCCTCGGTAATTAAGCCGCATCCTTTACATGCTAACAGGGCTATCTCTCCCATGTTAAATACGCTTCAAACCATCATTTTTTATTACACAAAACCACCGCGGCTTATAGTCAGGAAATAACTATTTTAGTACCTTTGACTTACAGTAGCAAAGCGGTCAAAAAGTGCAAAAAAAACCCAGACATAACATACCTTCGCCGAAGTAAATGTGGTGATATGACGCCCAAAGTCCTTGCTCAGCCTAACTAAATTGGATCAGCTTATCTAAATAACTTTCATCCGATGATCTCTCCCATGCCCATGGCTCATAAATCCCATCGGTTATTCAACTCAAATCCAATCTCATCCCTTGTGAGATTCACACTCAATTCAACGCAGCCTCACCGTCTTAATCTTAATATATTTTGTAAAAATTAATCCTATCTTTCCTACAAAACAACCACCTTTCAGTTCAGATAAGATCAAAATAGATAAGATAAAGATTCCCTGATCCACACAGGCCAACTACCCACCAAAGACCAAAATACCAACGTGGAAACTGGAAAGTTTTGTTGAAATGTAAACAAATAAATATAAATAAATAAAAAAAGGAAAAATTGAGAATAATATGAAACCTTGAAAAAAAACACTTTTTTAAGTGACAATTATTAGAGACAGTTTTTTTTTCTTCAAAAAACTGTCATTATTTCTCAAAAAAAATGATCTGTTCTTCCTCCAATTGCACCAACTTCCTCTCCTCTCCTCACTCACATTTATTACTTGTAAAATCCCTCTTAAACTTTAAACATTATGGGATTGGCAATTAAATTAAATTACAGGGGTTTTTAATAATTAATTAATTTTTCAAAATTATTTAATATTAGATTCAGATTTTAAACATGGTTTGCCTGTATTAAATAAAGGCTTAATAATAAGGTCGAGGGGCTATTATTTCTTTAAATGTTATTATTATTATTATTATTATTGCTGATTTTATAAGAATTATTAAGTTATTAATGACCGATTGACAGGGGAGAGACTGGGGCTTCTATTTAAGATTTTAGGATATGGCCGAGAGGCCGATGAACTTTTTTTTTTCCTTGGCGGACTACGTCTCACATGAACTTCTACGGCGGGCAAACAACTTACAAAAATTTGGGAATATTTTTTAATAAAAATTTAATTGTGTCCCCGCAAATTTAATACCTTTTTTACGGTTTTAAAATAATAATTGTTAAATTGTTTGTTAGCCTTTCCTTCCTCTGCTTTTGGAGAGAATTGGTGAGTTTGGTGCTACTTTTTTTTTTTTTATTTATGAAAACATTGATAATTTGCCTTTGGGGTATAATTTTTTAAGTATAAAAAAAATAATGATGTCGTTTCTCTTTCTCTGGATAATTTAATTGTTGATTATTATCTTTCTGAATTTAAAAAAAATATTTAATTCGAGTTGGAGGGCCGTATTTCCGGAATAACTCCCCCCCTCCTACCTACCCTCCCATGTTAAAAATTGAAATCCGTCTTTCTTGCCCATGTTAAAGTTTAAAAAAAAAGGGTTTCCTTTGATAAGAACTCCCCTGGGGAGAGTAATTTCCGGAAATACGGTAGTAGTGACGTTTTTTTCTGGTATTGGGGCGTATGAGAGGGTAAAACGTAGATATCTTAGAAGATTGCCGTAATTCCCTTACCATAAGCCGCCCTCGTTAATCAAGCCGCACTCTATCATTTACATGTTAAACGGGGTATCTCTCACATGTTAAATATGCTTCGAAACATGATTTTTGTTCCACATAACCGGCGGCTTATGGTCGGAATTACGTAATTTTAATTTCGAAACCATTGGATACTCATTGTGTGTGCGGTTGTTTGTTGTATCTATTGAATTGGTGAGCTGGAGTTGCTGGAGAAATTAATTATTTAAAAAACATTGTTTATTTCCACCAAACTGGCTAGTTCATGTGAAAAAACGGTTTAAAATTTCTCTTTTCTGTGTATATTTTAAGGTAGGGAAGTCCTAAGTGATTTGAAGAGACGCTTTGAAGGAATTCCGTACCGTAGCAGGCGATTTGTACTCTCCAAGATTGTTGATTAGTTAGGCCGTAGTTGCTGAATTCTGGTGGTGGAAGGGTCTTCTAGGATATGCCATGCCCTTGAATATATCTCTGTGCGTCTTGCTGATCGAAGTGGTGGAAGACAATCCCTTGTTACCTTCTCTGTCTTATCTGGGTAAGGTGTACAGCACTGTTGTTGTTTTTGAAACTTGTTTAAGTTTACGTTTGCTTTAATTGTATTTACATGTATTTATTTCCAGCACCAAAATACAGACAAATGGCTTCCTCGGAAAAGGGGAAAGGGAAGGACAAACTAGTTTTTGGATCTGGGGAGAAAGCTAAGGCGAAAGGACTTAGGGTGGCTAGCTGCGTGGCAGTTGAGACTTATAACTTGGATGATCCTAAGCTAAATGCCGAGATGGTAGGGGCCAGTTCAACGGAAGATGGTTAGTTTTTTAGATGTTTGTTTTTTCCGTCTTATGTGTCTGTTTTTTTAAGGTGAAGGATTGTAATGTTGGTTTTTCATTTTACTACCAGATTTGGAGACGAAAAAGATGGCATATGTGTCTGGAAATCCGTTTGTGGAAATTACCAAAGGAATTCTTCATTTTTACAAGGAGAAGTATGGGGTTTTATTATGAGACTGCTTGATTGCATTGTGGAATTTAGATATATTTAAAGAGACACATCATTTGCTTTGTAGTGAAAGTACTCCTCTGGATAAGAAAATGGGGTCGAGAAGTGAAATGCTGTTAATGATGGCTGTGCCTGCTTCAGTATCATGTCGAGATCTTCTTCAATTTGTTGCCCCCTTCCAAGCTGACATTCAGCACATAAAAATCATTCGTGACTCCGCTCCAAATCAGTATATGGTTTTAATCAAATTCAAAGCGCAGGTATGACATATACCGAAGAAACTTTTTTTCATTTTCATTTTAAGCTAATTGGCTTGTTTTTTTTGTTCAGAAATCTGCGGACTCTTTCTATCAAACTCTGAATGGAACTCATTTCAATTCATTTGAAGAAGATTTGTGCCACTTGGCTTTTGTTGCTCGTGTTGAGACCATGAAAGATAGTGCTAAAATTGGTTTGCCTTTAATAGGTAAGGGATTTTAATTAACTTAAATGGCACGGTTATTTTCCAAGTCAACTAAACCAATCATATGTTTGTAGGGCATACTGAATTACCAACCTGTCCTGTTTGTTTGGATCGAATGGATGAATCTGTGGATGGCGTCCTTACAATTCTTTGCAATCACACTTTCCATTCTGTTTGTCTTTCGAAATGGAGTGATGCTAGGTATAATACTGCTACTAGTAGTAATCAGTAATGAATGCAAAGTCGCAACACAATTTATAAATGGATGATGTAATTTATAGTGTAGTTAGTTATCTTCACACTAATTAAACATTGTTGTTACTTGGGTCAGGGATATGCTCTGTGTCCGTAACTATACTGTTGAGTATTTGAATACTAAGGATATATTATTTCATCCAGATGTCCTGTGTGTCGTTATGTCCAGACTCCTGAGATGGTTGACCAAAACCAGTGCTTTGAGTGCAAATCTTCCGAATCGTTGTGGATCTGCCTGATCTGTGGACACATTGGATGCGGTAGATATGTCCAGGGACATGCTTACAAGTATATCTTTGCTTCTTAATTTTGTTTATTTGATGGTTTTTGTTGCTTCCTGTTATTAATATAAACAATATTTTGTAGACATTTTTGTGAAACATCTCACTGTTACGCTATCCAACCTGATAATAATCGGGTGTGGGACTATGTCGGGGACAACTTTGTGCATAGACTTCTTCAAAACAAAGACGGAAAGCTGGTAGAAGTGGGTGGCGGGGGTCGTAGCAGAACTGATGATTCTGACTCTTGTGAAGGAAAGGAAGAAAAATTGGAATCTATTCAACTAGAGTTCACTTACATGCTTACTACCCAATTGGAATCACAGAGATTTTATTTTGAAGAAAGACTCGCAGCACAAAGTAAAGATATGAAATGGGAAATGGAGAAGGTGAATATTCGGTTGGAGGAAGCAAATAAGTATAAAGAGGACGTTGAAACAAAAGTTGCTATTTTAAGTAAAGATAGGGTCGCTTTGGATAAAAAGGTTTGTTAAAATCTAAACATACGCTTTCTTGTACCTAATTTTACTTTGAATTGGGGTGAGTTCTTATAGCAAGATTATTTTTTCTCAGATTGGTCAACTAACCCAAAAACTGTCCAAAGCCTATTCCGATCTAAAGGATGAGAAGGAGATGAACACCTATCTTCATAAGGACAAGCAAAAGTTGCAAGAAATAATGAAAAAGCTCGAAACAGAACACGAACAATATGTTAAGGAGAAGTCGACCGAACTTACTGATTTGAAGGAGCAGTTGAGAGACGTCATGTTTTTTTTGGAAAGTCAGCGAAAGATTGAGGATTCGGAGCTAAAGGACGAAATTCGAGACGGACAAGTAACTGTTGGAGAGGCACAGCCTTCTACTTCAAGAAAGGATCGCAAGAAAAAGCGTTAAAATTACGACCGTTTACATAAGCCTGCATTAATCTTTCGTTCCTGTGTGGTCGCATAATTCACACCTTACTGTATCGCAATGAAATACCGCCTGTAATTTAATAGTCAGTTTCGAATTTATAACAATAATATTCTGTAATACTGAACGAATCGGCAAGCAAATAAAGTCGCCATACATGAACTAATTGTATTCATACATCTTATTTACATTTGGATGATTAAAAATATGTGGGTAATCAACTATGCAAGTTAAGCTTTTTTATATATAAAATGTCAATTCAGCGTTCGAGTGTCTATTCATTATTGAAGATGCAATGTCTACGTGGATAGATAATAATTAAATCAAAGCAAATAATTCATTCTGATGACTAAGATATCTTTTTATTTTTCCTTCTATAAAAATGACATTTGGTTGGACTTCATACTTCAGCAAAGTTCACATTTATACCAGCTAAAATACGAACAAGGACGAACAGATAAAACAACTACAAACTGAAAGAACGATCAAGGTTTTACCATACTTGACATATCACTTGATCTCAAAAGTATACATACGTTTAGATCTAGACAAACATTCACAAAACAATGACTAATATTTAAAATGTGCATGAGACACTGCGCCGTTCTTACTACAATAATCCCAAATTAAGGAACATAATTCGGACTTCACTATGAAGAAAAGTAGGTACACTATTTAAAATATAAAACGAAATGAGATATTAAGAAAATAAAGCTGTTTTCTTCCCTCAAACTGCTGAAAAAGATAGTATTGCCGTTTGCCACGCCACATGTTCTAAAATTTCGAAGTATTTTTTTGTAACTCATAAACTAAGAGAAAAATACTGGAAAATACTTCAAACGCCAGTATATTACGATACAATAATTTTAAGAACTTCGGTTTTCAACTAAGTTTCTTCATCCATTTCATCGTCCGACGCTAGATCTATCATATTTTTTTCTGATTTAATCGCTTCCATTTCTGCTTCAGCTTCTAGTATTTCTTTCCCAGATTTCAGCAAGCGCTGTTTCAGACTTTCAACGCACTCAAAAGGTATCAAAAGTCCTACGAATTTAGTTCCATCTTCAAATTGAACCCGAACAATCTGAATTTTTGATGATGAACCCCGCTCTGAAAAAGCAGACTCTACATCGTCCCAACATAAAAGGACAGAACCGCTAAGAATATAGTGAGTCCTTCTTCGCCTCCCAATATCACATGCTAAACCTGCAGCTGCATTCTTACATTTTCCAGACCTATTGAAAAACCACATATTCGTTGATACTTGAACGGCAAACAAATTCTGCAATGATGTAGAATTTCATACCAAAACGCATGAATGCAATTTGTAGCCGAGCTTTCAAACTGTGCCTCCCAGTTAGCTTGAGTTTTTTCAGGAGATGCCTTAGTGTACTTGGACGTGATTTCCCTCAGAGTTTCCTGACGAAGCTGTTAAAAATATGAATAGGTTCATTATTTTTACTATCACATTCCATTTGCCATAAAAAACCATGTATGGATGAAATAAATACCTGCAACCCAGTACTAGGACGATAGATAGAATAAAACTTATCCTTGTCCGATTTTTTATCCTTTTTTGCAGTTGTCGTCCGTTCACCGCCAACCACTAAGACGGCCACTGTTTTGTTTTGCTTGGCCTACAAGACATTATTTTTATTTTCATTCATCAGAATATCAATCGAAACCCGGTTACGATACTTGTAAAGATATTAAAATGAAAGTACCTCTTTAGCGAGATAGTATCCTTCGTTATCATCAGTCAATTGTGTAAATTTATTTTGAGACTCCTCCCAACTCATTCCTCGCTCTTGAAAAACCTTATGAAGCTCGATGTATCCTGAGCCAGTTGCATGCTTTCGTTCGAATTTCTCAGTGTTAACGAGACTGGTCTTTCCATTGTTCGAATCTCCAAGATCTAAGCAACAATAGTCAAGCGTTAATTCCAATCAAATAATAAGGTATACTAATATATCACCCTGTAATCGTAATAAAAACATGCTTACTCAAAATCCCCAAATCATATCTTCCTTGCTTTTTCGCATTAGCAATAATCGCAGCTAAGGTATCCGTGAAAAACTTGAATAAAGCGTTTTGTAAAGCTACTGGCATCCCCAGAATTCTGAAAAACAACATTGTATGATTATTCAGCAAATTAACTTTTCCAAACATACCAACTTGTGTAAATCATTCGACATACCGATTTAGGAACTTGCTCATATTGTGGTAATCCTTATCTGGCAATGGAGTACCTGGATTGTCTTCACTATTTACAATAAGACCAACTCCAACTAATCCTGAAGCAACCGCACTTCTGAACTCTCCAGGAAAGTTGGCAGGTGGTGGCGCGGGTAGACTTCCGCTCCCATTCATTATGTACCTCATTACTGACTCCAAAGCCATTTTTCCATATCTATTATCAATGTGAAAACGTGATAAATCCCTTGTTTCTGTAGCTCGGCGATCACCATGAGTAAGAGCACCCTATACCAAAAAGACATCATTGTACATTCACAAATTTTGTACTAAAATAACCAGTAATAAATTAGTTAAAATGTAAACAGTTAAATGAAACCCTTACTAGACTTTCAAGCCGTTTGGCAACAATGGAAGCAAACCGATGCTCTCCAGCTAAATCTGAGATCAAGAAAACGTACTCAGGAGCATTGACTTGATTGCTCCTATGAGTCCGTCCGAATTGTTGGATTGCCCTATCGGCGCTCCAGGGTAACTCTAAAGTAATATGAACTCGTCGCAACTTATTCTTTGCCCGTCGATCACTCTGGAGAGAAATGCCACTCGACGCGGCCTCAGATATGATTGCGATGTCCTTATCGCCATCCATGAATCGTTGTTTCTCTAATGTAACAAATCAACTTTAATGTCTCGTATTTAGAGTATTTTGTTTCCAAAAAATTACCTTTTAAATTAATTTGATCTAATGCAATATCTGATTCGGCTCTGCTCTGATACTCGATTTTTCCGTTTTCCAATTGCACTAATCGCATTTTACGCCCGGTCATCTAAAAGCAAAGTGGTGCTAGAATAGATACTCATTCATACCTTTTCCCTCAAAGAAAGCTCTAGTTGTAATGTTTGTACCTCGGCAACATTACTAGTTCCCCCAAGTTCATCAATAAGTTGGTCTAGCGTATTGTTCGGTAAACTATCTCCTAACTTCTCAATTTTCTGAAGTAACTCCTCCCTCATCTCACAAGCTTTATCCACAGCAGCTTTGCTTGGCATATCTTTACGACCGTTGTCTTTAGTTTTCAGTTTCTTTTTAGGAGGAGCTTTAGGTTTAGGTTTTCTGCCTCGTTTGCGTGGACCTGTATGTTTTAACAAAATGCGTTACAGGTTAAGCAGTTCATTGTTCAGCTATTCATTGCTCATCAGTTTGCGACGTTATGTTACCTAAACCATCTTCACTATCCACTTCACTGCTGACACTTTCAAAATCGGATTCACTAGCTTTTGAATCACTGGTAACATCAGTATCAGTATCTGTAGCATTCGCGTTACTAAAATCGGAATCTTGATCTTCATTGTCAGATGCATCTGAATCATTCCACCTTCCACGTTTGGGTGCATTTTGTGCGGCGCGACGGACTGTAAAAAAGACATTGTAAGAAGACTGGAGACAAGGTAATATATATTTACTTCACTTAATTTCAACTGTACCAGGTTTTCCTCGTGAAGATGAAGTGCCCGGTTGCAAGTCAGCATTGAGATGACTAGTGTGAGTGTCAATGGATATCCCTAGAACCCGACGAATTTTATTTCGGTCAGGTGCGGGGAAATGTTTCTCAACTAGCGATTGAAAAACTCCTCTGTGACAATAAAGAATAGAAAATAAAATATCACACGGTACTTATTCTGTGGTTTCTATTAAAGACTTAAGAAATAACTCTATACTTTGCAGTGGAAACAAAATCATCTAACTCTCCCTCTCTTTCCTTTTGCTCGGCTGTCCGCGCTTCGCCTGTAGACTGCAGCCCGATCACAACACACTTTCCAACTTTTACAGCCTCCCTATCAATACAATGCCGTGCAACTTATTCCGTACTTGTTTTAGAATCAGTGGTAACTTAAAGCGTTAGTTTTCTTACGCTGCAATATCTATAGCTCGTTGAACTTTAGCAGCTATACAAAGGTATTTAAAAAATCTTTGGTGTGACGACCAGAACTGTGCCCACATCCCCTTTCGTATAACATTATCAGCTTTCATGAGTTCAGCCGCTTCTATGAACTTTTGCAGAGCTTCCACCCACTACACGAGATACATAAGTGAATTCTAGATTTTAAATGAACGAAAGCATTTTAGACTTCTTACCAACTCAACCGAAGCGTCATACATCTTTGTAAAGCTCTCAGTCAGAGGGACTTCTTCAATTGTGAAAGCTACTCCTTTGAAACTTAATTGTCGGGCAATATAGGCTCCACGTAACTTCATATCCATAGCCACTATCTCCATTGCTCCAATACCCCTGTATGAATGAAGCAAAGAATTGATAATAAGCAAGTCAATTTAACATAAGATAAAAAACTAAACTTTTAAATAGAAAAAACCTTTTACCTTTTCTCAACTGCATTAATGAAATCAGAAAATTCCCTAAATGGGGTTCCAGGACCCCAAATTCCCAAACGAGTCATGTACGCCATATTTTTTGGTTCAGAAGCACCAGTTGCAGATGCATAAACAACTCTAGCTTTCTTCAGTTCATTCTGAATTAATTGAACCTTCAGTCCAGTTTTTGTTGGCTTACTACTTCCAACTGGACACAGATTCTTGGCTCGATGACATTCGTCGAAAACAATCTGGTTTGAATCACAATTTACCCATTTTAGCATGCCTGCACAACCAATCTAGCTATAAGAAAATTAGCATAAAGACTCACCAAACCATCAAAATCTGGCCCCAACCAGTCCACTATTTGCTTGAAACGAGTATTGAACTTTCCTCCCGAATTAGATTCACCGATTAATCCGGAGTAAGTTGAAAATAAGACACCTTCCTTAAGGTCAGATCTATTGATTTTCCCGTACTTGAGCTTGTTTAAGGCCGTCACCTTAATAAAGCTCGCCCCTATGTCTGAGAGATCTCGCTCGGCATCTTCTTTCAAGTCCGCAGAAACAGATACCCAAAGCGCCTTCTTTCTACCGCACAAATGATTCTCATAAATTATCCCTGCAATCGTCCTTCCCTTTCCAACACCGGCGCCATCACCTAAACGATTCATTTGCGGAATAAAATCCAGATAGTTGGCAAACCTTCCTTCTACAAAAGATACTTAACTCATAAATGTTTCTGAGAGCATACCTACTAAATAACCAGCCCTAGCCCCGCTCTCAAGAAAGAATTCATGCTGCTGACAAGCATACACAATGGCCTCCAACTGCAGAGCAGACAGCCAGCCATTCTTTATCAGCTTGTCCTTGCCTTCTAACTTCAGTTTGTAGTAAACTTCAGGAGGTTGAACACTCGCCAATGAAGCGGTCTCCACAATAGGATCTGGATGTGGCTTTCCTATTCTTACTAAAATGGCAGTACATACGCTTCATTTAATAATATATCTCAATGTTTGGCATAAGCTTTCGCTTTTATTCACTTAAGTTTCTTACACTTGGCAGGAACATAATCCGAATACGTCTCCGCGACACCCAACACCTCATCCTCTTGACTGTCTTCTTCTTCTACACCCGTTGGAGCCGATGACATATGGATATTCTAAAAGGGAACAGAGTTTCTATTAGTTTCAGCTTTACAAACACACTATCAAACTCCATGCTTCGATTTTAAATGTCCATTTATTTAGCTCCAAAACGATACGATGCATAGCGGCGGTACACACTGCATCCCACCCAACGAACACATTAAACCTATCACAGCCGGTCAAATTCAAGGCATCAAGACCAAATATATTCCAAAAAATAGGGTTTGGTTATAATTGTATATGAATCTCAATTTTTAAATAAACTAGTTTACACCGTGACTGTTTAAAAAATGTAATTAGTCGGTCTTACATTCAGCTTATGTTTTTTCTTCCTAATAGCCTTCTTAGTTGGTTTTACTTTTGGTAATGCAGCGTCCGGGTTATTTTCTTTATTATCAACTACCTGTTTTTCAGTAGCTTCTTTGGCTGATTTGTCAGCTTGTAACGTTAGAGTTTCAAAATACTGTCTCACTCGAATGTCAGTATAATCTACTGGATGGTTATGCTTATCAGAGTGCCACACGACAGAGTCATTTTTGGAGTGACACCGACCACGGCACCTTGATTTCTTCTCAAAGCGATGGCTACACCTATAAATATCCCTAGTAGAGCTACGAATACCTCCCCCATCGGCCCCATCACCATCTCGTTCTTTTAAAAACATAAAGCCATCGTGAATTAATAAAGGCAACCCCTCCTTAGAAGTTGTAAAGTGAAGAGGCATTTTTAGCTTTCAAAACCTTCCAATCGGTAGCTTAAAAAGTGTAAAAATCATCTGTAAACAAAACGCAACTAAAACGTTGCCGTTTATAAGACTTCCTACAAGGAAAGCACACAGAGACGGACTGAATGATATCAAGTAACTTAATTTACTAATCCTTCCTTAGTACTTAAGGAAAGAGTAAGAAATACTGAGAAGAAACATGCCAGATTGTTCAATCTTCTCAATCTCAACTCAATATGGCATTATTGTACTGGTTTGGTGTTCATTTACAGTTAGAAATTAAGTTTATAACTTTAGTATTCTTCTTGTACATATTACTATGCAGACTGCTGCATAAGTTTAATTATCTAGGGCGATGATAAAATATTAAACTATGACCTATTTGCTATGCAACTGACCGCGCTGGAGTGTACCGCTATGAATGACCTATTTTCTATGCAACTGACCGCGCTGGAGTGTACCGCTATGAATGACCTATTTTCTATGCAACTGACCGCGCTGGAGTGAACCGCTATTAATGACCTATTTGCTGTGCAACTGACCGCGCCGGAGTGTACCGCTATGAATGACCTATTGGCTGTGCAACTGACCGCGCCGGAGTGTACCGCTATGAATGACCTATTTTCTATGCAACTGACCGCGCCGGAGTGTACCGCTATGAATGCCCTTTTACGCATAGGCGCAATCACGAGTGGGTACAAAAACATCAAAGGATAGGGAGAGGTTTGGGTAGGTGGAGCCTGTTTAACATGTAAAGGATAGGGCATTCCTGAAATTCTAGCGGGTTGGTCACATCAAAAAACCAACGGGTACAATGTACCCTTAAACCCACGCTGGTTGCGCCCATGCTTTTACGAATAATATTTCATTTACCATTGGTTTTTGTCCCCACATATTTGCAGTTGTCGGACCCCTGGAGAGCTGACCTTGACCTCCCATCGGATAAATATCTCGACGTGGCGGTGGTGGACCAAGATTTGGCATTGGACCTGAAAAATATATCAGTTTTTTTATTAAATCACTTTTCAAAAAACTTGTGAAAGTGAGGAGGACGAACCAAAGAGGAGGAAAGTCGACGGAGAACTGAAGGAAAAAGTGTGGAAAGGGACAGAGTGCACCACTGGGGCAGAGGTCAATGACCTCCAGACACTTTTCACGGGATTTTCAGAAAACTAGAGGTCATTGCCCCATTTACTTTACCTGACGATGGTCCACATTAGTTTAACCGTTTTATCATCTTAAAAGGTTTTAATTCCCCTGGGGAATTATTTTTTAGTAGGAAAAGTTGGAAAAAACGCGTATCTAGAGTAAAAGTTTTTTTTAACATGGAAAGTTTTTGGAAACCTAAGGAGAATTATTTACGGGGATTAAAGCTGGTAAATAGGGTAGGAAAATAGGCAATATAGGGCAAATTTTAATTAATAGCTTGGGAAGTGTATGGGTGTTATTCCTAAGGGTAATTTAACCGGAAATTAGGTATTAAATCTGCGTTGACAAATTGTAAGATGGGTATTATAAGTATTATTAGATAATTTATATGCACATTTAGTAAGCGTAAATGTATTAATGCCGGTGCTTCAGGCTCATGCTCATGCTCGTATCAAAATGTGATGTATTTACAGGTTTATTTGTTTAGTAAAATAGCTTCATAAAGCGATGAGCGAGGCAAATTTTTTTGGCCTTCTACATCTACAACGCTATCAAAGTTTTAATTTTCAGAACGATGCAAAAGTTTTGGATGGCTTTTTTAACAACGCTATCAAGCAGTTTTAATTTTCGGGTACTCAATACTCTGTTTCTCCAAGAATTATCAAAAATGACTGTGTTGATGAATATCTGCTCTAATTAAATGATAATGATTAATTAACTAAGTGTTATACAAATAAAGTAAGCCCAAACCAGATAACGTGGTTGTTTTGTAGATACTTAACCAAGGTATTCAAAAGATAAGTCCCAAGGTATTTTATTCAACAAAGTCCTGTAAGCTTATCCCAAGAACACAAAATTGCAAAGCTTTAATTACAGGAAATAAACACCAAAGGCCAGAAGTAAAATTTACATACTTTACATTTAAACATACAAACTCACCCATTGAACTGCTAAGAAGGGCGCTGTAGAGTTGGGCAAAGCTATTTTGAGCAGCGATCCCTTGTGGAGTATCGGCCGGCATCATTTTTAACATTTCATTCAAAGAACTGCTGCCGGCCCCTGTGACGCTTTGTATTAAAGAGCGGGTCAAAAACATGGGGTCAAAGAGCATATTGTTGAATTGTTGCTGAACAAGTGAGGGATTAACAGAAGCCAGAGGCAGGGTATGTCGCATGTTGTTATTAGACGGGATATTATTGTACGGACTCCTACTCGTGTGCATGTGGGGACTCTCATGTTTGAAAGCCTTGGAACTAGGGGGTAGCCCCCTTGTAGGAAAAGTACTACTTAGTAGTTGGGAACCACTTGTAGAAGAGGCTGAAACGGGTTCGGATTTGACGGTCGGTGCTATTTTAAGGGCATCCTCAAGCGTCGAACCTCCCCCGGGTACTTCGATCTTATCCGGATCTTCGTCATCATCGAAAGAATCATCTTCCTCGTCACTCATCACACGAGCCAACTCTTCTTCTGACTCCTCGGCAAACATTTTCAACTATTTTTTTGGAAAATAAACATTTAACTTAATTCAATTTTTTACAAGTTTCGTAATATCAAATGCAACGAAATAAATTCACACGAAAACATATCAATCAACCTTCTATTACCCTTCTCTTATCTAAATCCTCCTATTAGAGCAGTTCCACTTCAAACTAGAAACTACAAACAAAGAAAATTACTCGAACGTTTTTAATTATTGAGTTTACTTTAAACTATTTATTTTTGAAAATCCTAGTCAACGTTTTACAAAAAAAAACCCCCCTACTCCAAGCCCTAAGTCCCTATAATTTAATTACCTAAAATTGAGTAATATCTTATCTTTTTTAGTCGATTTAAAACCCTATATTATCTTAATTTCTACGTGAATTGAACTCTAGAATTTAAAAAAATCCTTCAACACCTCATGATCCCTCCAGCAATAGAAAGTGAAGGAGGAAAACGTGGGTTTTTCTCACTTTTTAAATCGAAAGAAGTGAAGAAAGAAGCTCTGTTTGTTGGAGTAAAACCATAGAATAAAAAATAGACTCCTCCCACCAACTCTTCGTCCAGGCAAAAATGAATTATACCAAGGAGAGGATGACGAACGGTCTGATTATGAGGTAGTCCTCGCTAGATATATGAATGAAAAATTGATAGTCTTAAAAAGTGGAAGAGAGGTTGGATGGAGGTTGGTTAGTTGCTTGCTGGGTGGAAGGATTTTTATACTTTTTTTTGTACAGGGTGTCACCTAAAGATGCATGGGTTGGGATTGGACCAAGTGGAGGAACCCGTTTGGGTCAGAATCTACCCGGGTATTTGTCGGAACGTTTGTAGATATTTCTACGTTTCTGAAGTATAGTGAGGGAATGACTGAAGGATGAGGTTGTATGCGGGATGGGGAAGGGGACGAGATGAGAGCCCCCTTCGCCTCAGTTCTGGAAACTTTAAATTGGGCCCTAATGGCCAAAAATGCTTTATCTATGGTGCAAAAACAGAGAGTTTTAAATTTTTTATGAGAAGCGCGTCCTTTCATACGACCAATGGGATTTTGGGGATGTGCATTAGGGGTCTTGGGGGCTGTTGAGGGGGACATTTCCTCCAATCCTGGGTGAACATTTCCATTCAAAAATTCTGAAACTTTTGTCCGGATAGTTGTATACTACACACTACTGCTCAAGACTCAAGACCAATCAATTGCAAGCATGGATGGGGGTAAACTAGGCAGGATGAACTGATTATTGCTAGTTGTAGTTATAAGCACGGGTCTTGGTGTATGGGCAATAAATGCGTGCAATGGTATATGGAAGTAAGCCTTGTATGTTTGGTATCCTCTTTGTTTTAAACGCTGGAGTAAACGCTACGCTATACCCACCCAAAATACTAGGGATGTTTCAAACATTACTGCGTTTACTCTACCATCCATCCATACAGTTTAACTCACTAGTGAATTTATACTAGCACTAGTTTATCTTGCAGTTTTAAGATGGACGATATGAATATTGGTTTATAGTATTATAATTCTGGTAAAATCCGAATTTTTAAGAACCCTTGGGGGTCAAACAGCTTTTTACACAACTTACAAAACGAAACGAACGATTTCACATTTGGTAACTTCTTTCTATAAATAAGCAAAGCCTTCAAGGATTAGCATTAGCTAGGACAACCACATGTCATAAGTATTTTAACCGTTCAACCTTATTTCTCCCTGCATGTTTTTTATGTTGAAAGGAGCCCTTTGCACCAAGGCACCTTATTATAAAGTTCCAGTAGTACATTTGATTAGCCAAAAGTACCCTTTCTCGCATTCTAAACTAAACCGACCGTATTTTTCTGAAACGACCCTCCAAATCCCATAGAACGCTTTCATGCCTATGATTTCCACTGGAGGGAAGAAGAGCTACGAATGAATATAGCGTCCATGAATGGAGTTTAAAGAGTAATCTAGGTTATCCGAGGGATATTCTTACATCTAGATCTATGAATGGCGATTTAAAAACAGGATTTATCACTACCTACTACAATCTTACCACTACTGGCCACCATTAGCATTAGCAACAACTAGCATCATCATATTCCCATTTATTGGTCCAATCTATCCAATCCAACCAAACTAAACCTGACTTATTATTATAATGCTTTGCAATAATTGTTAAATGATAACCTATCTTATCTACCTTACCCATCCTGTATTGTATTTCATACCGTGGTTGTCTGCTCTGCACCCTATTCCGTCAACACTAGTCTTTTAAAAAAAATGATATTTTCAAGCATTTTTAACATAGGAGAGATACCCACAAATAACATGAGAAGGATAGCATGCCGCTTAATTTACTTTTTGATCGTTATGATTTAGTTCCGTTATTAAGCTTCTTTTCCAAGACCCTACAACTACAGTGGAACAGACTGCAGCTTATTTATCCTTTCTTTCTTTCTACACATATCCTTTCCTTCCATCCAGATCAGGTTTAAGTTTTTTTAGGAATTGGCATAAACTACCAATCTTGTAGCAAGTAGTGGCAGTAGTATAGGTTGAACTCGCCTAAAACACACACTTATACTGTACTTTTTTCATTAAACTCTTATTTCATAAGTTCATCCACACACAGACAGACATACAGCTTATTAACCTAACCAGTTAGTATCACTTTTATCTATATAAACTCTCACAAAAACCTTCTCTACATGTATGCATTTATTTCCTGCATTTGACCAGTATTCCTTCTTATACTACAGAAGATGGTCAATAATACAGCGAATCCTACCTTTTGCCACCATCGCCGTTCTTCCTATCCTAGAAATATTATGATATAGCAGTAGTTAGTAGCCCTCCTAGTTGTTCCAAGTGGTTTGGTAAAGCTAGCAATATTATTATTACAAAAGTAATAAAACTAACTACGTCCTACCTAAGGAAGGAACGGAGAGTAATTCTCAGGCCCCGTTTAAGTTCCTTGCAGGGCATCATATTAATATAGTATTGCTTGCATTGCAGGATTTTTATTTTTAGTACCTTTTACCAGTAATTCTTACGTGATTTAAGATTTGTAATTTAAGACCAAGTGACCAAGATTTTAGCACTATTTTACTTGATAAAAAGGGCAGGGAAATAGGGGGTTTTCCCTGTTTTTTGTTTTAATTAGGAGTAGTAGTATAGTTATAAAAAGGTAGGTAACTTATCTAAGATAAGGTAGGATAAGGATGTCGGGGTCGGAGACAGAGTCGTCAGGATCTGAAGAGTCTGACGGACCCAAGAGTCCACCCACGCCTCACAAAATTCAAAGTCTGGATGAAAACAGCCTTCGACTGGATGAAACCTTTCTGGCCATATCACCAAAAATAACGAGAAATGGGTTCACTAATCATGTTCACGTTCATGTTCATCCGGCCACCAATACTGCCAATAATACCACGAAGCCTCTTCTCAAATCTCAAGGAAACAAATCGTAAGAAGCTTAAAAAAATATGGATAGTTAATTATAAACAAAGCGGAGGCGCACATGGCATAGGTGCATGGGTGGGTCGTCGCTCTGGAGGATGTTGATGATAAGCATGATGTATTTTGTTAAGCGGAGGAGGCGCACATGGCATGTCTTTCTGCATGGCGCTCTGGCTGGAGGATGTTGATGATAAGCATGTTGTATTTTGTTAAGCGGAGGAGGCGCACATGGCATGTCTTTCTGCATGGCGCTCTGGCTGGAGGATGTTGATGATAAGCATGTTGTATTTTGTTAAGCGGAGGAGGTGCACATGGCATATATTTCTGCATGGCGCTCTGGCTGGAGGATGTTGATGATAAGCATGATGTATTTTGTTAAGCGGAGGAGGTGCACATGGGATATTTCTGCATGGCGCTCTGGAGGATGTTGATGATAAGCATGATGTATTTTGTTAAGCGGAGGAGGTGCACATGGCATATATTTCTGCATGGCGCTCTGGAGGATGTTGATGATAAGCTTGATTTTTTTTGTTAAGCGAAGGCGAACATGGCATAGATGCCTGTATGGGTGATAGTGGGGCTTCGCTCTGGAGGATGTTGATGATAAGCATGATATTTTTTTTTCAGAAATAAGATATTAGTGGATGATGAGAAGCGTAATAGTAATAAGAAAGGGAAGAAGATAACAGATTATCTAGTTCCTCGTAGAACGAGTAACCGAAAGACTCAAGAAGCTATTAGGGAGGAAAAACACCAACTGCTCATCAAACTTATCGTTGACCAGACTGAAGATGGGTTACAGGTGCGGGTGAGCCGAATTCATTTCCGGACACTTTTTTATTTTTTCTTTATTTGCACAGAGATTAAGAGGATGGAGGGGATGATAGGTTTAATGGTGGTTATTTTATGTTTTTTGCAGGCCAAGAGGTTTGCAGGGAAGGGAAGGGGGGTGGTTGCCACGAAGCCGTTTCTCAAAAATGAATTTGTAGTAGAATACGCTGGAGAGCTTCTGACGGCTCCGGAAGCTAGAGCGAAGGATGCCAAGTATGCTAAAGATGGCTTTATTGGCTGCTACCTGTATTACTTTCCTCACAACAACCAACAGTATTGGTAAGGAAAGGAAAGGCGTCTAGGGTTTTATGGCTTTTGAAATTAACTCTGTAAAATAGTACCCAGACTTTGTTCTAGTATTTGCTGGAATAGAATAATTTTTGGGTGAAAATACTAAGATTTGGCTTTAAGGAATGGTTTTTGTTTCAGTGTGGACGCAACGGGAGAGTCTGGTCGAATGGGACGACTGATAAACCATAGTCGAAACGGAAACCTTATGACTAAAGTGGTCGAAGTTAAAGGAACTCCGAGACTGATCTTTATCGCGAAACGAGACATAGAAGTCAACGAGGAGCTCACCTATGATTACGGAGACCGAAGTCGAGAGTCTCTTCGTCATCACCCTTGGTTGGCTTACTGATATGACCTTATACGTTAAATTATTGAAGCCTCAACAAACTACTAAACCTCCGCATCTTCTATTAGTTCACTCACACTTTTGTAATTTTGGGAACTAGTTTAGCAAGTATGCTCTTACATTATAAATTATTATGTTTTAGTTATTTGCTAGTAGTATTCCAACAGTATGGAATGAGCTTCTCAGCTTTTTATCGGACTTGTAAATTCTTCGCAAGAGCTCTTGCAGGAATTTTAGACTCTGATACTATTTTGAACGGATTTTAAGTTTTTCTTATCTGTACAAGTATTGAAATTGCAGGGATTTTATAAGAATTTACAAGTCCGCTTTTTATGATTATTGACAGCACCTTCACAGAATCTCATACTTAATTTATTCTTAGTTTTTAGACAAACACTATATAGTGATTAAATGCAGCTTTCTAGGTAATGTTTTCTAAAAAACCATGACCTTATCACGTGATTTGTGTGCTTGTATTATTGTGTTCAATATATTTCTAATACACAGATTACCTATGAGTAATTCTACCTTAAATTTACTCCTACTTGTAACACTGTTGAAAGACCAAACTGCCTGTTCAGTTATGAGTCACAGTCGTCAATAAAACCGTGTGTACATAATACAATTGAATTTGAAAACTTATGAAATCTCATCTAAAAGTCACAAAAAACCACACCCAACCATTGTTTCATGGAAAACCACGTTTTATTTTCTGTATATTTATTTCTGAATGTCCACAATGACTTACAATAAATGCAGGAGCGATTAAATGACTGGCACCTTAAGTATTTTAAGATTGTTTTAGACGACAAGGTTTAACTAGGGTCGATTCGATGTCGGATTTTAACTAACATGGAAAATTAGATTCTATAACCTATTCGCTACAGCACTATATTTACTACTTTTTCGTATCATCACTAAATTGCATATTTATTTTTAGCATAGAAGTTTTTACTAAAACGAGTATACACTAATGTTCTTGATTTGGGCTTCACGATGCGATTGCAACTAATGATGAGCGCGTTGATGGAATGCATAGTTAATTTTTCAGGTAGGTGCGGGACAAGGGATAACATGGCTTATTCACTACAAACATTGCACAGTTTCAACAAGTACTACAACCTTGAGGATGATATTTTCTATCCTCCAAATTTCCCCATCCATTTTCTGAGTAATGCTAAATAAATGAACTCTAAATTAATAAGCTGGTTTCTCAGACAGTTTGTACTAGATTGACTACAACAAACGAAACTGTCCAAAAGCATCATAAAAAATTTGAACAAGGAGTATTTTCACCAACTCCCAGCATTATTAAAGATAGAGAAAAATACGGGAAATTAAGCGACATAAATTAGCTGCTCGATATTGTATTATCCTGGAAAAGAAGACAATAGTAAAGTTTTTAAGACCAGACATGTTTACAAAGGGTATATACATTGCACGCGAAGTATTTTAATATACTAGTACGAATTCGAATCGTTGATGGTTATTTTTGGCAAGGTAGAAGCTACATTTGCTCCCATAAACTGATGAATAATGGTCGTCTTTCACTCACATCACATTGTCTAGACATGCCCTTTCGTTTACAATTATCTGATCTAGTTTTACGGTTATTATAAAAATGTGCTTGAGCTGTACTAAAGCAACAGGATTGCAGGGCCTGATTACTTAAAAAACTATCCGGATTGTAAAGATAGAGACGAAAGAGCCAACGTCACTTGTGACGTCGCCGATTATAATGTCCACCACCTTTCAATCTTCGACAATCTCCTTCACCGCGTCGTGTTCGGTCATCATCCGGTGCTTTAACATTTGCTTTATTCTCAGTCTCAGAATCACCTTTGTTTAAAGCGGTGGATGCTGGTGGGCCTCCTAGATTATTTTGTTGTTGAGTTGGAGCGGCTCTATTACGATGTCCATTCTGGTGAGGATTGAGAGGATTGCATTTTTCTTGACGTGGTCGACCATTTTTTTGAGATGAGTGTGACTGCTCTCTATTTTGAGCTTGTAAAACGCTTGCTGCTTCTGATTGTACAGCTGAAGCGGAAGCAGTACTGCCACTAACACAGGCTTCAGCACCTACAGGTTGGTCCTCAGTTGAATTCTCTCGAGTTGAGGAAATCACAAGGAGCTTTTTGTGTTTATCAGTGAGATCAATAATTCCTCCTTGGCTTTTCTGCTTTTCGAACATATCTTTCATGCTTTCACGCTTATCTTCCCAGACCTGAAGAATAGCCGTTGAATCCTGAACATCCGACTCGGTTTCTTCGGACGGTGGTGGAGCCGAAACCAGTTTGTCAATATCTAGATCCTCTTCCAACTCATCCCGACATACTGGACACGTTAGAGGTTTTGGTTTCTTAGGTGCGACCTAGTGAAACACAAAATGTGCCAGTAAATATTCCCATCACTTTGAAATTATAAAGCTGGATTCAACAAGCAAACATACATTAAATATCTATCTACCTGGCCATACTCGGGGTCTGGCAGCACAAGTAAGTTTTTCAAGTAAGTACCCAGACAATGAGAATGAAAGTGGTGGAAACAATTGGATCTGAAGAATACATCAAATTCCGTAAAGGAAAGAAGACAAATAGGGCATTCGGACGCTGGTCGGTTATTTTTAGTCAGAAATTCCTTCCCCATATCTATTAGTTCGTAAATCATTTGAGATTCCAGCCGCTCTTCACACCGCTCCTGCATATCCCGTAACAATTCGTCCAACATGTTGTCATTCAATCCACGAGGGTTTCGAAATGTTATTTTTGGTGGCACTTTAGGATAACTACAACAAAGCTCCGTTTCCAGTGTCAGGGTCACATAGCGAGATTCTTCATCATCTCCAGTTGCAGGATACAATACCATTGAGACTACAGCCCCTCCATCACTGTAATTCAGTACAACCACTGAATAAAGCATATTTCTGATAGTAGCCTAATTAAAGTTGTCAAATCACTTACGGCTGTGAATCACTGATGATTATTTCATCCAAGAATATGGCAGTTAAAGTTTCCAGTTCTTCTAAACAAGCTCTAAAATAATTCCAAAATACATAATATCAGTTTGCTTGCACTTGCAGACAGATCTCGTAAAATCATACAAAAGTAAACGTAAAAAATGCATAAAAACACTTACTCTGTAGGCATTTTAAATTGTAATCGAGTACTTCTTGTCCTAAACGGCTATACGGTCAAGTTAGCGAGAATCCCCTTCACAACTGAGTGAAGGGAAACTGATCACTTTGTTTACGATAACTTTGAACTCCAGAAGTATCGTACAGCCAAAAGATGACTAAGCACCAATAACCTTAAAGTTGTATGGATTCTGCAACAGAAAAACAAATGTTAACTTTTATTTATCAAATGGCGATTAACGTAATAATAATGGAAAGAAACCCTTCTTCTGGTGTTACTCAATTAAGTTAAGATTACCCAGTCCTCAAAGACCATTAGCGTCACACGGACATGCTATATGATATAATACTGAGCTACACGTTAAAGTAATGCACTTCTTCTTTAAATGACTATGTTAAATCCGTTTCATGTTTAAATATAGTAATAGATTCCATTTAAAAAATATACATACCCCTTGCTAACCTCTAAACTAACCTTACTGAACTGCTATTCATTGGATATTATAAAAATACATCGATAGAGACAGGAGTTTATTAAAAGTACTGTATACCTTGCCGTAGTTTTCTTCAAATAGTCCAGACAAGAACTCTGCTGCTGCATTTTAAAAACAAGTTTAACTTGCATGCGCCTAATGATGGCCTTTAACTATGAAAAGGTTTAAATGCATTAAATGCGTCTGGGTTTGTAGTACATGAAAAATACTGTATTATTATATTCTTAATTATCCTCCCAGTATTTTCTATTAATTTCAACATTATTTATTTATTTATGCCGTTGGCTGTTAATCTCGAACAACAACAACTGCTATCTAAAAAAATTATCTAGACAGATCTATGACCAAAAATGAATAATCAACTGGGTAGGGTTTACTGTAATTAATGAATTAATGACCCTCTTATTTCAGATCATTTGTTCCATCTCCACCTCATCCGTCCGCCGTTCCTATCTTTAGCTAATAACTATTTGTTTTAAACTAAAAATTAAATACCAAATTGGATGTCATTTTGGTGACCAAATTTGATGTCATTTGGTGACCAAATTTTGGTCACACGTCACACGTCCGTCCACGTGGACGGGCAGTGACCGACTGCTAATTAGCAAAAGTTGATTAATTACGTACCTACACCGTCTAGTAACTAACAACAATACCCACACTATCACCCTTTTTTTTGGATAAGATTAGGTCAGAACCTCAGACAAAATCCTACGTCAAGAAAAACGGGGTATTCTCTAGATTTTTTGTACAATTTTATAACTGACAACCACTAGAAGCAGATAGCTTAAATCCTAGCCCATAAGACGCCCTCGTTAATTATGCCACACGCCTATCCTTCACATGTTAAAATGGGTATCTCTCCCATGTTAAAGGTACTTCAAAAAAATCTTTTTTATCATACAAGGTACGCCAAACGCCATATGGGCGAGGATATAGGGTAAGTGTTAAAGCTTATAGTGAAAGCATGCAATCACAATCACAAATCACAACGTTATCTTTAATATAACCTTGACCCTCGAATAATTTAATAGTAGGTCGGGGCTGCAATTTTGGGATAATACGGTGCAAGCAACCAACAACTTTGACCATTTAATTGACATTATCATATCATCGCCCCAATAAATCAATGCAAAACCCTTAATTAATCAGTAAATTAATGCAAAACTTACGGGAATTTAAATGAGGGTGGTTTTTGGTTTTTTTCTGGCCTCTTTCTCCTTCCTAATTTAAAAACTATCTTTTTCTGAGCTACTAGGCTGACTTTTTTTTATAAATTCGAAGAAATCATTAATTTTATTTTTTTTAGATTATTTAATTTATTTACTGGATTCTGGATTAGTAGGAAGGATTAGGAGGAGATTGATTGGCGGATGGCGGATTAGATTAGATTCGATGAATGTTTTGGATTAAGAAGTTAATCCGTCACGAGGTGGTAGGAAGAATTACGTAAGTAGGAACACTTCACAATTTTACTTATCGACACTTAACTAGCAGCTGATGAGGTTTTATATAATAAATACCAGTTTTTTAAAGCTTAAATTAGGATTGAACAAGAAGTGATAGAGATTCCGTGTCCGTCACATTATTTCATTCATTCATAGCTCCATCAAACAGCTCAGTTCTTCCTTAGTTCTTTAATTCGTTGTATTAGTATTTTAGTATTAGTCTAGTTGGATTAAAAAAGATAATAATTAATCATGCTTTAATAATTTATTAGTGCCTTGCCTAGTGGGATTTGGTTTTTTTTGAAGGGAGGTAAAAAAAAGTGGGTATAATCGGATTTCGGGTTGCTAGGTTTGTGGAGAACCCGATCAATCCGTGCGTGCTTGTGCCTGATGCCCGTCAAGAACTTCTAACACCTTACCTAGACTAGACCTACGCTAAGGAACAAGTGTGATGTGATTATGTGTGAGTGAATGTGAAGTGAAATGAACTATGCCACGATTTTGGGTTTCTTTTTATATCAATCAAAGGTCCGTTTATGTGTTTTATTACCCGAAATCCTCGCCTATACACCGCCCTCTTTAATTATGCCGCACGTCAATCCTTCACATGTTAAAAGGGGCATCTCTCCCATGTTAAATATGCTTCAAAACGTCTTGTTATACGTGTAACCCGCGGTTGGGCGAGGATTTAGGGTTGTAGTATAGAATTACTGTACGGATTTAAGGATTTAGTGGTAGTTTAGTTAGGAGGGTGTTAGTGAGTGATCTACATCTTTTTTTTAAAGAAAAGCTATGAAATGATTAGTTTTGCCAAGACCATAAAATATAAAAATCAAGCGTCAATTTGGGTTATGGGTTGGGTGGGTTTGGGTAGAGAAACTTTGAGACAACGGAAAGAATGTGAGACGTTTTGAGAAGATAAGATAGCACTGTTGTTAGTACTTTATATGCAATTTGATAACTGGAGTAAAAATGAGCTGAAACAGTTTTGATGAGCGTTATATTATTTAATTAGGAATTAAGGAAGCGTTTTTTCTTCAAATTATTACCTTTTTTAAGTATATTTCATTCATTTAAAATTCATTCGTATATGCATATAGTTTGAATAATATTTCCGTAGCTTCCGTATTACGGGAATTTAAGAGTGTAAACTTTGGAAATTTAAAGTACGGATGGAAAGTATAATTCATTATGCGATCCTTTTTGTATTGAATGAAACCCAATCCCAATTGGGTTGGGATTCCTGATGAATGATGAATTATCAACGAGTAGTAAACCCCAACCAAGCCAAGCCAAAAAGCAGAAAGTAGCCTAAAACTATTGAGTCCGCAGCGTCAAAATTAAAGTATAACCCCCTTGATTGATCCCGAACCGAAGCAACGCAACGCAGCAAAAGGATGACCCGATGACCGTAACACCGCATCGCTGTACACGCATAGCATTTCCTATTTTCCATACACGCTGTTTCCTTGGTTGTATTGTAACATGAAAAACTAGGACTTTTTCCAGTTTTTCACTCAAAACAAATCCACAATTTCGCTTATCACGATAGCTTTAACGTGCATTCTGTAAACTAAATTAATAGAATTCGATCCCAACCTAAGCACCCACGCCTGCAGATATCCTACCCATCCATCCTTCCAATCCGATGTATAATTAAAAATAACCTCAGCAAACAAAAACAAAATCCCCCAAAACATCGTCGTCAGGACGCTGTAGCCTAATCGTCAACATTTACTACAAATCCTGACCAAATTCTCATGAAATGGAAGCTAAAGAAGCTCTCAACATAAAAACAATGAAGGACTACTGGTGGTAGTTGGACTGAAGATACAACTACAGTTGGATTCTTCAGTCCAACTAGACTAATGGCGCACATCTGTCACTCAATCAATCGAAAGGAAATGACAAATTAGCTTTATATATAAAAATTATACCAAGAATACAAAACCAAACCACTTTCTCACCATTAAATTTGTCCATCTACACAAAATTCATGCATAAAACAGGACAAAAACCATGCACAAAATGCCATAAACAATACAAAGTATCACAATGTGATACTTTGTCTATGCCGAAATGCTACCACATTGCATTGCATTGCATTATTGCGTTGTAATCTCAACGAAATAACATACTTTTAGAGGCTAAACATCTCAAAAAATCCATTCCATAAAATCGTGCTACTTTTCTGGGACTTTCGCTTCTCTCTCGAGTCTCGAGTCTCGAGTTTATAGTTTTGTTTTTGTACAAAGAAAGCGGAGTAATCGTTCGGATTTTAGAACAAAACTTGCAAGAAATTAATCAAAATATGTACGAAGTTTATTAAATATTCACTTGTCAATTGTAAAGAAATGTATCTAAAAAACTAAAGACCTTTCGAGCTAAAAAATATGTTATTAATAATAATTCCCTACACAGCTCAAGCTCAAGCTCAGCTCACCAGTAGCAAGTAGTGAAGTAGTAGCAATATCAAACAACAACAATAACAACCACTTTAAAAATAATTGATGGCCATCGCCATCGATCGACAGACGTTCTTAGGAGGATTTGTAATTATTCACTAAATATGTAATTTTATTCAAATCTGAAATTTCGAAATATCTCAATTTTGAAAGTAGTTTTTTTGGTTGGTTTGGCTCATTTGTTTGTCTTTGTCCTTTGTCTTTATTTTTTACGTAATCATTACATTACGGGGTTTATTAATCTACTAATACCTTTAAATTAAATGTAGTTGTAGTTTAACCAACTAACTTGCCAAAATAACGGGTTTTTAAAATCTAAAACTGTCGATAAGATAATAAAATACCCGAGAATGGGTTAGTTTAGTGGGTTTCAAAGATTGGGATTTTTAGGTAAGAAAGGGAAGAAATGTGGAAGGTTACGGGAGGGTGTGTGCGTGCGACCGTTTTTTTTACAAGTTTATCTATCTTTTTTTTAAAAATATTTTCGGTTTTTTTGGTTTTTTTTATGAATGAATTTTGATTGAAATTCCGTGAATTTTTCAGACTTTGGGGTGGACTAAAAGCAACAAGAGGGGAGAGGATGTCCAGTCCGCATTCACAGTCACAATCCTCCAACCCAACTTCCCAGGGGGGTAAGCGTCCCTATTATATGTCCCCCTCGGCTGACGAACTCAAGGAACGGGGGAATCAGTGCTTCACCGTTAGGAAGTATGAGGATGCGATCCGATGTTATTCTGCTGCGATTCAGAAGAATCCTTGTAATCCGGTGTTTTATACCAACAGGGCGTTGACACACATGAGGTTTCCAACACTTAAAAGTTACAGTCCCCCCTCGCTGGAAGAAACGACTTTTTTTCGTTCACGATTATTATGTTTCAATCTTATCTTAATCCCCGAACAATGGCAGGCCTCGTGGTGAACCCGGGCACAACAGAGATGAGGAATTCCTACAATGGAATGACTATGACTCGGAACTTCCTCTCTTTGTTGTGCCCAGTCAACCTCGAGCGAGGCCTGCCATTGTTCAAAATAAACGTGAACGAAAAAAAGTCGTTTCTTCCAGCGGTTTTATGAGAAAGGGTTGAGAAAGGGTTGACACTTGTAATTTTGTGAATCGTCAGGCTAGGCCGATTTGAAGACGTTGCTGCAGATTGCCGAGCAGCCCTTGAGATTGAGTCTAATTCTATCAAGGGGCATTTCTTTCTTGGACAAGCGTTATGCGAGTTGGACATGATGGACGATGGGGTCAAGCATTTACAGAGGGCGGTTGATGTGGCCAAAGAGCAAAGGTCGGTTGGTTTAGCTTGAGGAATGTTTCACGGTCGTGTGTTTTTACTACACGAGGATTTTTTTCAGACTGAATTTTGGGGACGAACTCACCCAAATTTTGCGAAATTGGCGAAAGCGACGCTTTTCAATCCAAGAAGAGAAAAGGTTGGGAGAAGAAATCGAATTGCAAAGTTACTTAGGAAGATTAATTAGAGAAGATAGAGAACGACAGGTAAGGGAATATTTTTTGTTGAAAACTTGATTAAATAAAGAAAAATGTTGCAATTTATATAAATATTGGGACCTTATGGCGTATCGTAGATCGATATAATTAAGGAGGATTTCCCAGAAGCCAACTCAAATGTTAATGACGAGGAGCTGAACAAGAGAATCGTTATACTGGAAAAGTTTTCTGATAAATGTATGAGCGAAATGAACGATATTTTTGCTAAAATTGATGATCGACGTAGGGTATGTGTAATGTGTTTATATTAAATCGTAAACTGAAGGATTAAGTTGGATTTTGAGAAGTAAATCATTATTTCTGTTTCAGAAACGAGAAGTTCCTGACTATCTGTGTGGTAAAATATCTTTCGAAGTTCTCCGAGATCCTGTAGTTACACCGAGCGGAATAACTTACGAAAGAAAAGACATCGAAGAACATCTAATGCGGGTCGGCCACTTTGACCCTATTACTCGTGTAAACCTTACGGCAGACCAACTGATACCGAATTATGCAATGAAGGAAGTCGTTGATTCCTTTCTTACTGAAAACGAATGGGCCTTAGATTATTGATTAGTTAAATTAATGCTGCAAATCTACTGGAAACGCTGTATGTATTCGTATCTTCTTCACTTTCCTTCATGAATTTACCATATAGTATGATTGACTGTAATGCAATGGTTCAGTAGGCTAATCGTTTGTGATTTTTCAATTTTTAAATCGGTTCTTATCGTATACGGTATGATAGTGATGGAATTTCTTATTGGCAAAATTACGACTTCGAGTATGACTTCGATTTATTTTTATTCTTAATTTATTCCAATTCCTCACCTAATGTTTTCAGTCTGACAAAGTTGAATTAACCAATAAAAACTGACAAGAACCGTGTGACCGTTTTTACCCTTATAAAAAAAAGTAATGTATGAAATTGCGAAAGAAATATCTATCGTCGATTAAAATGTTAACATTGAATTTAGCTTCATCTGGTTCGGATAATACCTTTGTAATGGTTACCTAATAAGATTATTCAGCTTACTAAGAATAGGTATCCGTTGTTTAATTTAATTAAATCTTATGAAAGGTAAAGCTGATAATATCCATAGAATTAGGATATTTAGACCATAAAATTAGGAGCACTGACAATAGTTTACTTATGATAAATCGTAACTCCAAACTTCCATCAAATGTGCCCGAAATAAAAGGTACTACTAGCTAGCTGTGGTGACAGTCTTTGTTATTTCAAGTTTTTGGATAATCCTAATAAGTGCACTTTCGCAATAGTTGGGTTTAGAAGTGTAGTGATCATCTGATCATCTTCCCGTTATATCACTACTGTAAAGTATTGTCATGAGATATATTTTACGGCAAATCTCAATTCAATACCGTAAAGTCTGCAAGGTTACCTAATGAATTAAGCTTCGTACAGTAAAATCTAATTTGAGCTATTCAAGTGAATGAATAGTATGTATGCAATCTGTGGAGGCGTAGGTTTTATGATTAATTTGTGTAATTTACACCTCCATCAATCCCACCTATTTTCTAACTTTTGAACTCAGTTTAAGATGAATTAATTTGACATATTAACTGTCAGTCTTCTAATTGATTATTAGAGGAGCATAATAAGTAGTGTTGATTGTTCTATGAGAATTCTTAATGTCATCAGCAAAAGATATAAATTGTGTGCCATTTTCCCTAAACTATATTGTTTCAGAAGGGTATCTCCTAACGCGTGATATTTGTTTCCTATGAAGCATAATTTATTTCAACAGTATATTGTATGATATTTCGTTTACTGAGATTCATTGTCCTCGCATGAATTAATAAAATCAAGTGTTCTGTTGTACACAAAGAATTCAACGACTAATGAAAGAATTTATGCAATGCCAAGTTTCTTTGGCTGAATGATGTGCAATTAAATGAAATGGTCAATTTAAGCTTCAATGGTTTTAGTTACTGTATTTGTAATGTCTGAATAAACTCTAGCTGTGTATCTGCTGTTTAATCATGGGTTTTTTCTTTTTTACAAAATACGGTTGTTTATAATAATTTAATCTCGTTAGTTAGCCAATATGACAGTACATACAGTGTCGATAACAACTTAAGTGGATTACACGTTTCACTTCGAGTTTAATTTATATTTTAAATTAATTGAGAGTACAGTACCGTCAGTACAGTATTGACAGCGGCATTCACATTCACGGCTTATTGCATATTTAAAAAAATTCTCGAAGGCTTCATGTATTGCATTGCATTGCTCAATCAACTAACATACTTCATAGTATCGAGTTTTTACTACACATAGAGATAAATGAAATCATCAAATTGATAAAACTCTTATTCCCAGATCCACGTTGGACTTGAAATTACTAGCCCTGTCTTGTGCATATCATGTAACCGGTGCGGTGGAACGTTCTAATTTTGCTAGATCTGATTCCGGTTGCCGTTTGCAGTGTTACCTAGGGATTTATTTCCAGAAACTACTTAATCATCGTACTTTAAGCACGCCAAATAGCTCTAAATAATTAAGGATGTCTCTCGCTATTGAATGTGGTGGAACTAGCTCAACGGTCCTTTACTACCCAAACGGTTGCACGATCCCAAAAACAACACTAACCGTTGGTTCTGCCAATTATCAGCTCATGTCAGATACGAACCTTAATGATTTTTTCACAGAAATAAGTACAGCCTTTAAAGCAGAAGAAATTCATAAAGTCGGGGTTGGCATGCCTGGGATTATGAATCAAAAAGATAAATTGGTTAGTTTACGGAAATGATTTAAGAATTGAAGATGATGCTAGCATGAATTCTGGAATGTATTGAAATCTGACTCCCCTCATTGTCAAAATTATGGAAGGTTGTAACGAACGTGATAAAACCCTTGTGGCCTAACCTCGACCGGTTGTGGATAGGAAGCGATTTCGAAACAGCTCTAGCCTGTTTGGATGGAGAGAGTGACATAAAACTAATTGTTATCTCGGGGACGGGATCTAACTGCTTTGGATTTGATGGGAAGCTTCATGCAAAAATTGGTGGATATGGCCATGTTTTGGGTAGGTTTGTCATATAACGTTTTTTGCAGTATACAAGCTGGCATAAAAACATAACTCTAATAAAGTTAACCCTCGAGTCTATCTTCGCAGGGGATAGGGGATCTGGGTACAATATTTCTCAGAAAGCTCTGCGCCTAGCTCTTCGAGAATACGAACACAAACTTTGCTTTGTCCCCAGCGTTGAAGGCAGGATACCCGATCTCCGCAGTGAATTACCCCCAAATCTACTTTTATCTGAAATAATGGCTGAACTGAAAATGGAATCAGTTTCCCAGCTCGTGAGTTGGAGTACGAAAGCGCATAAGATGGAAATCGCAAGTTTGGCTTCCCTAATCTTAAATTCGTGGACAACTTCATCCGATTCAAGCAAAGTTGTTCAAGAGGCTGTGGAAAGTTCTCTACTAGAACTGGCTGAAGATTGTTACTGCCTAATGGACAATTTTAAAAGTTCTTCAACAATCCGTCCAGAACAAGCCATAGAAATATCCATCGGTCTAACAGGAAGTATCTTTACGAAAAATGGAAAGTTTGCCCAAATGTTTCAGGAAGTTGTACAAAGTAAAGTAATGTCTGCTGGTGGAAGAAAAATCACTATGAAATTTACAATCCTTCATGAAACAGCTCAAGGAGCTATGAATTTACTTTCATCGGACTGCAAATTGTTATCAACCTCTCAAGTGTCCCAAATCAAGGCAGCATTGCCCAATATTAACAATAACGACGAAGTAACCTCAGAGGAAGAGCTTGCGAAGGCAATCCTACCGATTTATCTAACCCTTCCTGTTACGGAATGTCGGAATGAACGTTCCATGAAACTGGACTCGATGGACATTGGCGAAGCTATAGATTTGATGATTTCAGAGGAGTTGAAAATATATCCTGAGATTCTTAGGCTGAAGACGTCCCTAGAAGCTTTAATCCAACGAGTCAGTTCAGCTTTTAAGAACGGAGGCAGACTTTTCTATGTTGGAGCAGGAACAAGTGGTCGACTGGGGATATTGGACGCTTCAGAATGTCCTCCAACTTTTCGGACCTCCCCGGAACTTGTTCAGGGGGTTATTGCTGGTGGATTTTCTTCAGTAAGTAGGGCCAAGGAGGGAGCTGAAGACTCCATATTGGATGGGATGGCTGCTATGGACGAGCGCTGCGTTTGCTCCAAGGATGTGGTCATTGGTGAGTAAGATGCAGATATAAAGCAATGGCATACCACTTATCTTAAAAGTAAAAAGTCCAACAATTATATCTCATTCAAGGAACGATCTTCCTATCTTTTACTGTGATTTAACCCTTTATTGCGTACGTGTTATAGCTTTTTGACACGAGCAATATGCATTCTACATTTTGATCATGAACAACCGAGATCCTTACACGTGTACAAAACCTTTAAATCTTACTAACCCACTTGCCGTAATAAAGCTATAAACTTTTCAGGGATTGCTGCAAGTGGACGCACGCCATTCGTTTGGGGAGCTATGTACCGAGCCAATAATCTAGGGGCCTTCACAGCCTTCCTGACCTTTAACCCAAGCTTGGAAATGAAATTTAAGCCAGACTTGATCCTAAGTATGAATCTAGGTCCAGAGGTCCTTACCGGGAGTACCAGACTAAAGTCCGGCAGTGCTACTAAGTGCATTTTAAACATGTTATCCACCCTAGCCATGGTTCAGATGGGGAAATGCTTTGAAAACCTAATGGTGGACCTAAATCCTGCAAACCAAAAGTTAAAGCAAAGGGCCCTACGAATAGTACGCTTGATGACAACCAATATCGCCAATTTGGACGAACAAGCTACTCATAACCTTCTTATCCAAAACAATTACGACATCAAGAAAACCGTTACTTTGCTACGAAAGGGTTATCCTATGACCTAAAAACAATCATTTATTCCAAGATTCTTTAAAATTCGTCAAATAAAGCGTGTATACTCATGTCATACGCTTGTACTCCATAAAGTATTCCCATGTAGTACTCTTATACCATAAATTCCTCGACTATAAGCCGCGTTTCATCTAATGGAAAGAAACATGGTTCGAAGCCAATTTAACGCGTAAACTCTATACCGCGCCTTTCATAACGAGAGCGGCTTACAGTCCAGTTTTACTATTTTTAGTTTTTATAAATGCTTAAGTTTCTTTGCATAAAATAAAAAAGCATGAGGACCCTCCCCATATTCCATTTTTTTTAATCCAGGTCAGCCAGCCATGGATACTAATCATTTTAATTTACGCTATACTCCTCTAAGTTAGTTGCATGGATTTGTTTGTTTTGTTGCAGCTAAAAGTTACCGTATTTCCCGTTTTAATTTATCCCCCGAATAATTCCCCCTCCAGTATATGTTTAATTCCCCCAACCTTTCCATGTTAAAAGTCCTATCTTGTCAATGTTAATAGAATTTCTCATTTACCCTTCCAAGTAATAAAGCACTGGGGGAAATAAAACGGGAAATACGTTAAGTATAAACAACGCTAAAATAAATATTTGCAAAGGAAGGTGATGATGCCACGTGGAGTTCCTCCCGCAAACTCCAACCACAACCTCAAAAAACACAGCAGTCTCCTCCTCATCTGTCATTATTTCCCAAAAAATCCCAAAAACAAGGCCCAACTATTTCCATTTATTCGGTAAGTTTATAAGGATTTTTTTTTCAAAATTATGTTATATTTCAGCCGTAAATTAAAGAGGGATCGAGACGCCCTATGCACTGTCAAGTTTTTTTTAACCGTTTCCAAAAAAAAAAACTGCTTTCTGATTTTTAATTTTACTCGAGAAATCTGAATTGAAAAAAAAAGGAAATTGAGGGTTAAAAAATCTGTATTTTTGCTAGTTTATGGTCATACTCGGATTAAAAAGGGTCAGATTTTATAATTTGACTGGAAAATGTTTTTTTTAAGTTTTGTTTTTTAGTTTTAGGCCCTTTCTGGGTGTAATTTTCGGAGAAATCACTAACGGATCGCCAAGGAAGCAGGAAACGCTTAGAAGGTCAGTTATTTGTTGCTAAAATGATAATAAAAAGGGTTGAAATTGTGTGTTTACGTTAATGAATTTTGTTTTAAAAATGTAGATCTGTTGGGTTTCGTGGTATTTATTTAACAGGGAGTTTGGCTTGAGCTCATCGATGTTATGGCGGATCATCAGGTAATTTAATTGGGTTCTCGTAATCCATCGTTATAAAACTGTACAAACTGTAATTTGTTTATGTCTGTTTAATTAATTACACAAGGCTTTGCTACTGAACCAGGATGAAGAGGAAGGTCTAGGATTTGGAGAGGAAGGACCTGAGGCAAAAACTAGATTGAAGTATTTAAAACATTAAATATAAAGTATCCTAGAGTAGTTGTTTAATGTTGGAGGTGGAAAGCTGATTGTTTTTTCTTGTAGCCATCCCATTGTGGCGTTTTTTCATGTCTTTTTCCGAGCTGCAGCGATTATTGTTTACATGTTTTGCGGACTGTTTGGAGCAGGATTTGTTCCTAGCTTTGTTACCATTGTGATACTTCTTTCGTTAGACTTCTGGACTGTTAAGAATATCACAGGTTTCAAATATATTATTATGGTTTATCTGAAATGGATGGTGTTTCATTTTTCTTGATTTAAAAAAATTAACCATTGAATTTTTATTTAATTAGGTAGGATTATGGTTGGCCTCCGGTGGTGGAATTACGTTGATGATGAGGGAGTTAGTCACTGGTGTTTTGAAAGTCGGAAAGGTGTCAGAGCTGGAGGTCGGGCACCTGAGAGAAAGGTTTTTTGGACGGCATTGCTTGTAGCTCCCTTCGTTTGGGTTTTGTTGTTCCTCTCATCATTTTTCACTCTGAAGTTTCAATGGACGGTACTAAACTAACTTACAAGGACTTTTGTATTTTAAATATAATTTTGATCGACTATGGTTTTGTGGGATTTTGATGCATTTACTGTTAAACCGTGTAATTTATCAGATCTTGGTCATCATCGCCTTAGCCCTCAACGGAGCCAATCTATATGGATACGTTCGCTGTAAGTTGGGCCACACTCCAGGGGTTGCTGATGCCACAGGAATCCTGCAACAGGGGGTAAGCTACTGGAATTTTAAGAGATAACTATTTTATTGTTTATTCGTTTACAGTAATTTAATTTACCCTTATATCCTGACAGATCTCAAAGATTTTATTACGCAAAGCTGCTGATCCTACTACTGCACCTAATGAATTCAATAATCCGACTTCTTTTAATGTTTAGAGTGGGGAAAACACTATTCTCTGTCTTCGGGTGTTTAATTAGCTGAATGTTACAAGTGATTCAAAATTTTACTGTGTCGTATAGCCATACATTGTGTAAACAACGTACTGTAGTATAGTTCTTCGTGCCCTTCAATAATTATAAAAATTTAACTGGAAAGATCTTAGCAATTTATTTATTTAATTTAGCTTATTTAAGCGAATATCACGAACTTTAAAGTCCAAGGTTTATATAAACGTGTGCTCTTTAATTTTAGTCATACGAAAATACGTTAAAACGCTAGTATGTTTTATACTCTGTAAATATATTTAATAATAAACCAAGCCTGAAGTTGTTTCTTAAAATTGTTGACAAACTCAGATGCCGTTTTATTATCATTATTAAACACATCAACAAGGAAAACGTTTGATTATGCATTGAATATTTTTAATTTCATAGAAATACAGTCAAAATATGAGATAAACGGCGTAATATACCGAGCAAGCGGAAGAAGTCTTAACTATAATAAAAAATACAAAACACTTGGAAAGTATATAAGTGATGAGTTGGTGGTATGGTAACTCACATTAAGCAACCATAGTTTGACAAGATGAAATTTCCAGTAGTACGAGTATCACAAAATAAATTCAGTTCTTGATGAATGCGGCGAGGCAAACAATCTATTAGAGAAAGAAGTCGAACGAGCACACATTTTAGTTTTTAAATTGTCCAAAGATACAATCAATTTCAGCATGATAAAGATCGTAGCACTAATACAACACATTTTTCACATTTTCAAGTATGTTCCAAGCCAATCTGCCTGTGTGTGTGTGAAAGCTTGGAAAAGTAGGATATCGTCAAAGTAAAATAGCACGCATCAATTATTGGGATTTACCCCCACTTTACCGCTTAAAAGACTAATTTTTAAGAGGATTTTAAAGCTGATAATCTTTCAAAATTTACATGTCTATTACAAATATTGAGGTCATTGTACACTATCGACTGGAATGACTCCGACGCCTACGCCTCCTTCATGAGCGCACATTGAGGATGCATTTTTCCATTCATTCTTGATTGGATCATAAACTTCAACTGTTGATAAATTAGTAGTTCCATCGTAGCCGCCAATCGCCCAAAGCTTTCCCATGTTGGACACCAAAGCAACTCTACTTCGCATTAAGCTCATTGCAGCTAATTCTGTCCACCTGTTACAAAGAGATTGATTTAACTGATTGAAACCTGTAAAGCACAAAACAAGACACTTACGTATTAGAAGTGGGATCATACACTTCAACCGAGCGCAGGAATGTAGAACCGTCATAACCTCCACACACAAATAGCTTATTAAAAAGGACAGCTGCTCCTAACCGGCACCGCTTAGTATGCATGGAAGCCACCGGGCTCCATTGACAAGTTTGAGGATCATATTTCTCTACCTTAATAAATACCCAATAAGATAATTCACCTTTTGTTACAAAGACAGCTAATTTATACATGACGTTTCTACAAAGAAAACTTACTGAGTCAAAAATAGAAAGTCCGTCATGTCCACCAATTGCATAAATGTAACCCTGAAAAGCTACAACACCAGCAGCACTACGATGCTTCATCATTGATGTCACCATCATCCAATCATTCTTTTCGGGATAAAAACATTCAACTGTACTGAGAGAAGAAGCGCCATCGTAGCCCCCACATACATACAGTCGATCATTTAGAGCAGCACAACCAACCGCACTGCAGACAAAATGATACACGGATTAAAATTTCGGACAAAGCCACATACGCCTGATAACGATGGGACTTTTTAATTTGCGTTTTTAGTACCTGCGTCGGAAATTCATTGACGCAACTTTGCTCCATGATTTTGTTGAGGAGTCGTAAACTTCTACGGTAGCAAGTCTTTCGGTTCCATTAAAACCTCCAATGGCATACAAGCGATTCTTCATAACAGAGACACCCACACGACTTCTAAGCATTTTCATAGCTTCTGCCATCTTCCATTTTTCAAGAATTGGATCAAAAACTTCAACTGTAGAAATTGAATCGCCTGCAAACCCCATGCATAATATAGTCATTTTCAGAAGCATTTAACTTTAAGTATACGCTTGTTTACCTGACTTGGTCAGACCTCCGACTACATATATAAACCCGACAATATCATCACAACATCTCGGACGTGTCTGGAAAGTTCGGAGAAATGGCCGCCGTTCAGGTATCAAAAAGTAATCTCGCGCTTCGTCTAACAAATCTCTAAAATGGCAGCCAGGTTAATTCATCATTTGATAAATATGGTCAAGACTTTGAAATACTAGTAGCAGATAACAGCATATACCTGCACTTGTGAGATCCTTTGATAAGACTTTCAGATGCAATTCTGTCAGTTATAAATTGTGGTGTAAGCAAAGGCATACGGATACACTTGAGCAACTGAGCCAAATGACCACTTCGCATTTCGGTGTCTTTTTCAATCCAGTTCATCAAAACATTGTAGACCTGTAAATAAACATGCGAGTCTTTCACCACTGCAAATTCGGTTTCCGCTTCGATAATAGACAAGTACAAAAGAACTAAAACTTAACTAACCTGCTCTTCTGATTCAACATTTAGTTCATCTCGACTTAGAATAGTTTGTACATCCGAGAAGTTAAGCTGAAGAAATTCTTCAGATTTAGAAACTGGCAAAAAGTTTTTTTGGATAAATTTGTCCGTTTCTTTAACAACTTTTGAACAGTTTAAAGTGTCTGAAAACGCTCGTATTCCAACAACATTTTCAGGGGTCAGTCTACATAAAACCGCAGAAATAATACATAACATAAACCTTTAAAGAACGGATGAATAATCGTAATTTTGATTTATATCAAACAGTTACCTCTTAGTCAGAAAATTGGCACATGCATCCTTAACCTTGTTGAGTTGCAGGAAGGAAGAGCAAAGCATGACGTTTTGAACATTTGCAACGTTTATGGCAATTTTTCCAGTATACGCAAAGTTTATCAGAGCCTCCAGCGCGCTGTAAAATTAAAACATTATACACATAACATACAATAAAACTTAATGAACCGTTTAAAGTCTCCTCTCAACGTAAGATCTTACTCTGGATCCATTCCCTTGAGGGTCACCTCTCTCTGTTTGGCTTCAATCATATCCGTTGTAAACATGGCATGGAAGTATGGAATGGTGGCTGCCAGTACAATCCGATGAGCCTGGATTACCGAATCTTCAACCTGTCAAAATCAAAACCAACGTTTCATTTAATCTTCTATGTTCTATTATTTACAAGATTACAAACTGTCAACTCTGAGAAGAAAAAAACACAGAAGGGCTCTCAAAAAAGATTCAAGGACGATCAATACTGGAAAGCAAAAATAAATATTGGTTAACAACGGACAACAGTCAGTTTATAATATGAGTCAAATTGCTTGAAAATAAGTGACCTTGCATGGCATGAGTAAAATGACAAACATACTAAACTGCCTGTACCCGATTATATTCACATCACCACAAAGCTATTTATTAATGAACAACTGACGCATGAACTACAGATTCCAGTGTAGCATCGTATTCCTCTTGCAACGGCTGGCTATAAACCATGCCCATCTAACTAACCCATTAAACTAAAGTAAGTTGTAAAGAATAACTAAACTGAATGACTGTTTAAGCCGTAAAGAGGCAGAGAAAAGAACTCTGCTTGCATTCATTCAGACAGAAATGAATCAATTCACAAAAGCTAAAAACAAAATCCTCGTTATTCTTGACCTTCAGCTTAATATCACAGAGACGACCTTCATTCCGTATTTGTTCCATAATAGGGAAACCTTCTTGGGCCAAATCTTCTTGGAGAAAAATCTCACGTTCATCTGCTTCAAATGAAATTAATTCCATCTCCATTGCAATCTCTGTCTCAGCTCCGATCTTCCGTCTCTACAAAAAAATCATATTCATGTCAAACCAAAAACACAACCTTAACCTTGCTTATGCCATTTAATTTTTTTAAAAAATGCTCACCTTAAACGGATACAAAGACGTCCACGGCAAGGCGATGGCAACGGGAATGGCAGCCAGCCCTTAGTACCTTCTTGAAAACTCTCCCACTGTCCGAACCTCTTCTGCAAATGTTAAGTTTCAAATTCTCAACAAACTTCATCCCTAATCTTCACAAAATAATAAAATAAACTACAGCAAATCCTTCATTTAAATTTGACAAACAAGCCGTCCGTTTAACTAAAAACCACTCCAACTAAATCTCCTAGCTCACTTTACTAACTGACCCAAATATAAAATTTATATTACCGTAAAGTAAAGTCGCAAAAATACGCCGCCCGCGCTAATTTAGCCGCATATATCCTTCACATGTTAAACAGGCTATCCCTCCCATGTTAAAGATCCTTCAAAGTATGTTTTTCCTTAGATTAACCGCAGCTAATTTTCGGAACTTTACGGTAAATAAGAAATGAATAATCCTACAGTTGTAGGACCACTTTGGACAGGAAAAGAGGACAACCTACCACCTACCAGTCTCGCCGTACTTTAATTATAAAATATTAACTAACAAACCAAGCAACTAATCTACTAATCCCCAACAAAAGTCACCCACAGACTGACCATATAAATCTCCTAAACCCGAGTTAAAGTTAAAGAAGACGAGTTGGTTAAGTTTAGAGTTAAATCTCTGTCCCAAAAAAAACCAGCAAGTAAGGAGAGGATATAAGGAAGGATTTATATTAACTAAATAAAAACCTCACTAACACTGACGTCTTTCTGTGTCGCTACAAAATACCTAAACAAGATTGACAAGAAGAACAGCCCATGCTTAACGTATGTTACCTACAGACCTACCCTATTTTCTGGGGAATAGAACCCCCAGCTTTTAAATAAATAATAAAGGGACTTCTACCGTTATAATCCTCCTAGTAGCCGCAGTAACTATTTATGACGATACGGTATGTTCTTTGTTATTAATTTCCTTACGTGTTTTTGTTGTGATGTTTGATGATGTCCTCTTGTTGTCCCTTGCTGGGGGTTTTATTTTATTTTAACGTTAAATATAGAAGGAAAAGGTTCTAATTAATGTTAAATGGGTTCTGATTGTAGTAAATCCAGTTATTTCTAGTTATATTTGGTGTTTTTCTGAAGAATGGAATGAAAGGAGAGGGCTTAAAAGATAACGGTTCTGTACTTAAAAATAATATTCTAATTTTGTTTGGTTTTTTTTGGAGTGGCTAACCAAAATTGCCGCATTGGATTTTGTTTGGGTTCTTTACTTGTTTCTGCTGAACTCGGAAAGAACGGTTGGCTTTGAGGTGAAAGTTCACCGTTTCCATGGAAACTTGGGCTTATTCTACTGGACGTTTGAGATGTGCTTATCCATGTCCTTCTTTGGGCTTATCTGTAGGAAAGTTCGACCTTTCTTTGGTTGCTTTTGGAAGTGAAAGTATAAAAATATTTCATGGAGCTTGAGCTTATGTGAGGAAGGGTTTGCTGAAGCTGAGGTGAAAGTTTTTGGTTTCTGTGGGCTTATCGGTGGGGAAATCCCTGCTTTTTATGCTTATCGAGTGGTGGATTCTTATATTATTTATTAAATTTATAAGCCCCGTTTTTAAGTGGCTATTGAAGTAACATATTCTGACCTTTTGTGTTTATTCAAGAGAAATTCCCTGCTTTTTATTCTGATTGAAATGAAAGTCCCTGCTTTTTATTCTGATTGAAATGAAAGTCCCTGCTTTTTATTCTGATTG
>JAQFZX010000723.1:0-46340 GCA_034682405.1 Hydroisotoma schaefferi
TTAAGAATGCTACAGTAACTGTAGACCGAGTAGTCCTCTCAACCAAAAAGCCGGTTTATATTATTTCCACTCACCCCTTTGTACCCTTAATTATTTCTTAAATTTAGAAAAATGTGGAACGTCGAAGGATTTGTTTTTAAATGTCACTCAAATCCCTAAATAGTGTTAGGTCCACGGGTTTGGGATTTAAAACACTTTCCAAGCCTTTATATAAACAGGAGACCGTAGTAAGGTGTTAGTCTTAAAGTTCACATCACCACAATAATGCTTAGGTACAACTGAAAAGGCCGAGTTGGATGGATAAAGAGTCGGGAAAAAGATTCAAGAAATCATGGATTTGTTTGGCTTATACTTAGTCTTTACATCTGCAGTCTACGAACTGGTTTCCAATCTCTATCTTAATATAGGGAGATCCTCTTCGTCTTTCTTAATATTTTTATCTGAGGGAGTTGGTTAAAGAATGTGGCCTTTGGCACTCATCTTACTACCAATACTACTAACTAATACCAATACTACTACTCCTATTAACTTACATCAACTTCAGTGTTTAGACCATGAAACTATTACTAGCCGTGTGTGTATTTTTTTACTTTTAAAGTCATTCATGGCATGTCTCCAGCTAGGCCAGGAGCAGTATTAGTAATATCACTACTTTCCACTTTCCTTGCGTTGCGTGGCTAACTATTTAACCCTCATGCTTTCATTTATTTAAATAGTACAGGATATACAGGAATTAAATTGGCATCCATATACATCTACATCCTATCCTAGAAAGCGCAAACAGACTAAAACTAACTGTTCTAAGGGATCAAAATGCTTTAAAACCCCCATAATAATAAATGCACAGCCAGCTAGGTAGGTTACGGCTTCTTTAGTCAGAAGTCAGAGCTAAACTTATGCTGAACTCCATGCATTGCATATCTTTTAGATTATTAGGAGAGATTCAAATGTATTATTCATTCCTAGAGCCTATCATGCTATTAATTCTTTATATGTCAAGTTTTTCTGAGCCGTTACTAGACTACTGCCCAGCCTACTTATTAAACTCATCATGGAATCAAATCATCCGTGAGATCTTGTGTTAGTTGTGATGGTGATTTGCTCATCTACCTTACCACACCTACTGTTTCCAGCTTAGTATTATCCAGCCAATGTGGACTGGCTTATGGCTAACCTTTCAATCTTTTCAGATCCGCATACGAATATGTTTACTATACATGTATGCTGTTTTGCTTGAAGAGTGTTACAAAATATGTTAATTTAAGAGCTGGACGGTCCAATTTTCTCTGGGGTCTCTCCTTTTAAGGGTTTTAAAGTAATAGAAAGAAAGCAGAAAGGATTTAGTAAAGTCAGGGACTTAACGCTAGCAATGCAATTAATACAAAGGATACATAAAATGTAACTTTTATGATCGGGTCTATTGGAAGAATTTTACAAAGGAAAGGAAATCGGTTTTCAATCACATTTAAAATTTGTATGCCTGTAGTATGAACTATTTAAGACTATTTTAAAATTTAAGACGTAACTAGCTATTAGTTTTCATTAAATCGCACAAGATAATCACACATCCGCTTTTACCCCTTCCCTAACATAAGGTAAATTAATTAGACGTCATGATCTCAAAGTTTTCAACCTAACATAACCTCATCGTAACCCGATGATGCCTTTAAGTTTAGAGCAACTCCTGCAAATAATTCCAGGTTCATAATTACGTTAGATAATGTTTAGTTTATTCCGAAAAATCTGTTACTTAATTATTTATTCCAATACAAAAAGATACCCTCCCGAAAAAGTAAATCATCATGCGGGTAGTAAAATTAACTCATCTGTACTTCACCTCTCCACATATGGAAAATATATCTATTCCAGCAGCACAACCCCTCCTCCATACGTTTATGTGTACTTGTATACTTTAGTCTGCCCTTCCTTATCTTCCGTCTCCCCCTGATTTATCAGCGCATCTCCGTATGAACCGTATTTCTTAGAAATTTCTAACATTTCACGTAAACCCTGGACAAAAAACACAATTAAACCACATAAGAACTCAATCCTACAACCCGTTATTACACAAAACAACAATAAACTATACTACCTTGTTCTCGGCCCAGAGACGAGACAGTAAAGCTTCTTCCTTGATTATCGCTTCCTCATCCATACTAATCGCTTGCCTCATTACATACTTCATTTCGTTTATCTTATCCGCACTCGATTCTAAAGCCTAAAATCAGGTAAAAATATTTCAATAAATAACACCAACACTTACAAAAAAAACTTTCAATCAGAACTACAGAATATTACACAAGGATTTCACCAAAACCTAACCCCTGGAAATAACCCATCAAGAGGCCAGGGTGATCAAACTACAAACTCTTCTAAAAGTAATAATATTACGAGTACAACGCGGACCTTATTATTGACATCAATGGTACTAAGAAGCTGTTCGTCTAGCCGTTTACATTCCATGAGTTTCGAAACGTGTTCTCTATATTTTGACATGATGAGGTCAACAGCGTTCTGCTGCTCTTCAAGGGCTATCCTAAGTTCGCGATTCTCTTGCTGTAGGTCCGTAATGTGCTTGCTCTCCTGCTGGATCCCGGCCACAAGCGCCAGTCGCGGTCGCTCCGACGCCAGGTCATTTAACTGAGATATGTCTTCATGGTACTAAACATATTAAAAAACATTTATTAAACCCCCACGTCATTTAACTCAGATATGTCTTCTTCATGTTACCAAAAATATTTAAAAAACCCCTCCATGGTACTAAACATATTAAAAATATTTTTAAAAAAATCCTTCATGGTACTAAACATATTAAAAATATTTTTTTTTAAATCCTTCATGGTACTAAACATATTAAAAATATTTTTAAAAAAACCCCTTCATGGTATTAAACGTATTAAACACATTTAAAGCCCCCCTTTATGGTACTAAACATATTAAAAATATTAAAAAACCCCCTTTATGGTACCAAACATATTAAAAATATTTTAATAAAAACCCTAATAAATCTGTAAATAATGCTGGTGCTATTTGGTATAAAATCCTACCTGTTTCATGGCCTCAACTTGTTGATAAACAGCCTGCATTTGTGACACAAGAGCATCCGCAGCCGTGTCATGTTCACTCAATCGAGTTGACAACTTTTTGGCATCATTTAAAACATCTTGAAACGTTAGGGCCATTTTTATTATTATTTCCACCTACAAAATAAATAAAAAGTTTCAAAAACCACACAACCCCTTCTGTTCCACGTAAAAAGAGATATAGAGAGAGTATTTTTATTAAGAGATTCAGGATCACCCACTCACCCTATTCATGTGACGAACACGGAAGAAGGTTTCTCTATGTCTCCCCTTCCAAGGCAACCCTGCTACTACTAAACTAAAGGAGGGGATGAGAAATTGACCTTTCCTTCCTGACCTCTTGACCTGGGCCTAGATGACCTAGATGACCTACTTGTTTAATGGTTCCTATTAGAGAAATATGGGGGTATTAGTTCAATGATTTGTAGCGGAGTTATTTTTATGCTGTCAACTACTACACGCTGATCAAAACCGTTTCTTTCTATAGAATAAGGATTGACCTGCTTTTGACCTCACTTCCTAAAATACCCTGCTTTTAAAAACATTATCTGACTGATCTTTTAAGGATGTTAAAATAATACTGGATGCTGGATTTCTTCCGTCTTTACTCTTCTTACGAAACAACAAAATAACCTTACTCGCACTCTCATTTCTCATGCATTTATTTAAAGCGTGCTTCAGTTATTTTATGTAGGAAAATACTATTTGGTAATTGACAAACAAAAACAACGTATACAAAAGTTGAATAATCAGCTAAAAAGCTCTCTGACGGAAACATTTATTTATTAGAAATCGTAATCCAAATGTAGGTTCTCAGGCCTTGATTCCTTTCCTGAGTAACCGTTTTTCAGTTTTTTTAATAAATTAACTTACACCAGAGTATGAGTTAGATAGTATTTATCCCAATATAAAAAACCGTCCGCAGCCTGTCATTCGTCGGATTTCTCTACCTAAGCTAAGCATCTTATCTAAACTTGTTAACTTGAGTGTCACTTCCACGAATTCCCATCACTTTTTAAGGATCTTAATGGACGCAATAGTTGATGTCGAGTCGAGTCGACGGACTTGACCAAGATAATCCTATCCGGGTGCTTAATTAAAACGCAGCATATCCACTGACAAAAACCTAATTAGTTCCAGAAATTCGGCTACAGTTAAATGACATTTGAATGAACTACTATCAAAACTTTTACTGAAAGTTACCATGCATTAGGCATAACCAAGGGGGCTACAAGGGAGTATTGTACCCTCCAGTTTTCCAATATACCTTTTGGAATTTCCGAAAGGCTCTACCCTTCACATGTTAAGCAGACCCCGCTAAGCCACACCCCTTCCTATCCTTTAATGCTATTTGTATCCCCCCTCGTCCTTGCGCCTATGTGCGTTACACATTAATAAGGTCCGAGAGTTTAGTGAAATTTCATAGACAGATTCTTCCAGGTAGACATGAGGATTTGCAAGGCAATCACTAGTCCTAAGTTTTAAATATTTTCATAGGCATAACTGCAGCCTATCCATGTCATTCAAGTTATTTAAGCATAAAAAAAATCAAAAGTATGGTCATGTCTATGTTGATGTTGTCCTGAATTTGTGCCAACACTTTTAACTACCAAACCCAAACCCAAAGCTCCACTGAAGGTGAACAGAAATAAGTTTACTGTTAAAGTTTTTGAGCAACTAAGTAAAGCATTTAACTCCGTTAGTAATCTAGACGATTTTTGCACACTTTTTTTTACTGTGCTACGTTTTGTTTCACAGAACTTTTGACCTTTAAAAACCATGTTCAATAGAAAGATAACGGATAATCTAGTTCAGTAGCTTTTTGTATTTTAATGAGAAACAACGGGAATGCAAAATGACCTTCTTGATTATGATTGTACATGGAATGAAATATTGTAATAAAACCGTGAAATCATGTTTAGATGTATTAATCTTCTATTAGGATTTTAATTTTTTTTTAATATATATTCTACTTTTTTACAGCGACCTAGTGCTGGCAGCAATATGATTTATGTTAACTTGTTAACTCTACATATTTGTTTGTACTATCGTCGCTTAAATAAACTATATTGATTGATTGAGCAATCGCTATAACAGGTTATCTTTCTTGGACACCTTAATCCATCCTTTTTAATGATAACAACAGCACTGTTTTAAGGATGTTGAGAGGTTACTATAATTACTACCGTCCGTCCTTTAATTTAAACCATAATGAAAAAATAGGTCAACTAATTTGCATAGTGCCAGTGGATGCAACTGCTAGCCGCCTGGGAGATTCTCGCTTCCCTTGATGGCAGTTGGGATTTCAGAACCCAACAAAGGTTGGATTAACTGCTTATCCTCACTGGTGGTGCCCATGTCATCGTTTATCATTCTAAATCCATACAATACCCTCTACTTTTTTACACTATGCATGCATGCCTGAAATCACTGCATGAAAGATCACTTTTAGAAATCATAAATCCACCTTTCCATGCATTTTCCTCAGTTGTACTTTTACTGTACTCTGCATTAAGGATGACTTGAAGTTCGAAGGCTACATGGGTGTCCCTGATTTAGCTTGGCAAACATAGGTTTTAGGTTTAGCGTTTAATAGCAGAGTTGCCAGGTGAGGCTATAACATAAGGGTACTTATCAAGGACCACCCGCTGTGTTCCCCGATGCCCAAGTTTCCAAAGCCCTATCCTTTACATGTTTAGTAATCTCCGTCCAGCCACTATCTTCCCTATCCTTCAATGCTATGCGTATCCCCTAGCACCCATTCCTGCCTGTATGCTTAATAATAATGCGGACCGGTTAAAGAAAGGTTACAAAAAACGGTAGGTAACTTTGATAAGCAATACAAATTAATGAGAAACCTAGCTTCCTGCTTATTAATAGCGTCGGCCTGTACTTTTGAACGGTAAGGATTCATTTTTTTTAAATAACTAAAAGTTGGCATTAATAAAGTGCATGCAGCATCAGAATTAACAGGCAGGATCCTGTGCATAAAACACCACAGAAACTAAGAAGGACGCCTTGTTTGTTATAATAATATCCGCATGGGGAAGAACACAATTTACAACTGATGAACCTATTTTTTGTTTGCTTGTTTTAAAAGCCATTTTTTATTGTTTCAATGCTGGAGTGGAAGGATAACATAAGTCAAATCCGCATCTTTCCTTGTGTTTGTGTAAATGGATGCGTTCTTTTGTTAAGGGAAATTAACAAGGCATTTAGGTAGATCCTCTGACCTTTTTATGGGAACGGGTGGAGGAACTGGAAAGAGGCAGAAAAGCCGATCTATTACCTGTATTAAGAAATAACGTTTATAATGCTTAATTCCATTTTTAATTTCATTCCAGGATCTCCGACTAACTTTAAGGTAGCTGCTGCTGCGACGTGACCGGTTTCGACCTTTTCCTCTTGTACTTGTATTTTTACCGGTTGAATTTACGGGTTTGTTAGTTGTTATTTCATTGATTGCTAACTAAAATCCGTCTGGATATACTGAAACTTAATCCCATTCGGTTTTATTGTTCCGTAGTTTAAAATATGAATCCTCTCAACCGCAACTGTTTCTGTCCAGGGTGTCGAGAACGCCTTCGTCCCCATCCTGTCTTTCGACCAGAAGAAATGGTAAGAATAAGAATACAAAGTCTCCATCTTTATTCTTCTGGGTAGATTAAATAAGGAATATTTTGAAATTATGTAGCAGATAATCGTCCATAATATGGTCAGATATGCGGATGCCGATGGGCTCATCCGTGAGCTTGTCATGCATCGGCCGAATATTGTACTTGTACCTGATGGCACCCCAAGACCCTTCCAGAATCGTCGATACGGCTGAAACTTTAATGGATTTGTTTATGAAATATAGATATTGTTAAAATAAATATTTCTGAAAAGGCTTTGTATGAACTATTCATCCTGCCACTAACCACATTGTTTAATCTTGGTCGTGGATTAAAAATTATGCACTGTCCTTCGAAATCAATCCGCATTCTGCTGGCATTTTTATCGGCATAGTGGTAAAATAATTACTTTGCTGGTTAAACAATAGTCAAGTTATTTTATTAAGTATGGATACGCTTAGGGTAACAACATTTCATTATTGGTAGCTGCTTCTTCATCGATTGCTAGACAAGGCAAAAGGTTCCAGATCTCGGCCCTTAAATATAGAACATCATCCAGTTAAATACAGAACATCATTAATTTCATTACGTTAGTTTACAGCCCGATCAATACAAGACACTTGTCGGGACAGGCATGCAACAAGCCAAAAATCATGCTCAACGTCAGTCAACCCAAAGCAATTTTTAGGATAGTAGCATAAAACCCAAAACCAATGGATAAATCCTCCGGGCCGGAGGACTCACAAACCTGTATATCTCTTAATCTTGGGTGTCAAGCCAATTCCGTTATGTGAGCACCAAAAAATACCAGATAGGAGCCTTCAAACGCTGACCGTATAAAATTAAAAATATCTCCAGATAGATATCAGAGAAAATAGTTCTAACGAAACAATCCACCGGGTTCTTAATTGGTAGAAACAAATACGGACATTTGAGAAAAACACAGTTTGCTAGACAACTCTCGCCTGATCTTCGTCAAGCTACCAAAGTCATTCCTGGAGAAAGGGAAGATCACAACGCTTCAAACCTACATGATCGGAAAATACTAGTCTCTACAGGTAAAGAAGGGTTAGTATCAATGTTTTAAATCCATGCAAAATACTACATTTATTCTTCACTTCATTTGGACGGACCTAGATCCTGGAAAGGTACTTATACTTTATGTGGATCGATCAAACAAGCCAGTGCAGAGCAGTGCAGTGCAGTGCAGTGGGTTATCTCTACATGAAAAACAACCTCTTAACTAAATTGACAACTTACTGCTCAATTAGAATCAATGATACCGTGACAAAACTCAGTTTATTTAAACGACAATTTATTCTCACTTAATCTGCTAAATGATTTCCGTTCATACTAGGTATATATACTAGTTCTTATCATCAGATTAAATAGAAGCAAAGTTTTAGGATATTTTGAAAGTAGAAAACAATCCTGTGTGTGATCAGCCATATTCAGCTATACACAGGACACTCGCAGCGGTTTACCCTTTTGTCGTAACAGTCCCAATAAATCATAAGAACAGCAATTTTAGGTATTGAATTAAGTTATTTGAAATTGTAAGAAATATTCTACTTAAAGGAATGTTTTAACGCACGATAAAGTTAAAGAACACAACAGAATACACAGTCTTCTAACATGATGCAGTGATTGACATTAAGTACCAGATTCCATCCAGATTTTGGAAAAAGGAACGACGAACGAGCACGCAGATGCCTAATGCAAATCCACTCCCTCCCATTACACATTTTACTTAATACTTACTAATTTTACATAAATCTTTACGAAGGGATAACATCACAGCGTTTTGGTTCATTACATGTACAAAACATTGGAGCTGACGTTTGATGCTGAAAATTATCAATATCAATATCTCAAACCATTAACATAATAACATTTAAAGGTTCCGTCATTTATCTTGCACAGAATTTTGCATTTATGGGTTGTGTTCTGATACAAAAAGAGCTAATGCTAATGACTATAAAAAACTGTTACCGGACTCTTGATATATTTCTCATATTAATGACAGGGCGAGCGATAGTTAACTTGAGACAGACCAGAAAGCAGAAACCCAAAACAAGGTCTCCGTCTCTGGATATTGTTTTTTCCGTTCGAAGAATTTTTAAAACACAGCAAACGAGACGAGACAGTTGAGATTTTCCCGAGGGTTATAAAATAAACACACATTGCATTGGCCAAGAAACAGAAAGACGTCATGGATATGCAGAAAATGAGCTGGAATGTATAGTTTAAGGAGCGTTTATTTACAGGCATCCCTCCCGACTGATTGGTATTTGGGAAGGGTTGAAGAAAACGATGTCATGATTGCCAGTGGGATGGGATTGAGTTATACAATTAAACAAAAGGGTTGAATCTATGGATCTTTTGATCGATTCCAAACACTAGGTGAAAGTGAAGGAGGAAATAAATTGGGAGGAAGAGGAATTTCAGGAAAAGCTATTTTAAAGCATTCGATAAATTTTTCAAGGTTCCGAATCCGGGTTTTAATAGCTTCTTCACGATTCAACAATTTGTTCTTGAGTGCTCTTTGATCCTGTATAATAATAATGAATAAGTTGAAATCATTAGAAAAGTAAATCATTTTCCTAAATCAACATCATCATTAACATCACATCATCATTAGGAGAGCAGGAGTCTGCTCAACTGGACGAATGTTTTTGGGGTAGACCTCCACTTACACTTAGTTGTGTCTTTAGATCAATCACGGTATCTCTCAGACTGAACATATTTTCCATGAACTTTCCATTTCTGCCCACATCTCGGCTACATTCCTCCGTGTTGCTAACCCCTTCAGAGTCGTTGAAGTAAGACGTCGGTGAATTGGGCAGGGATAGGAGGACATCCGACTCTTCTTCAACTTCTGACCTCTGACCCGAAGAATCTGAGCTTCGAGAATCATCCAGAGAGACGGAACTATTCTTGGGCAACAGGCAAGCACTCGAAGAGCCCCGACTTTCCACTGGACTCAACAAGGGAAGGGTTGAAGCTGGGGTGGTTGGCTCAGTTACTGTTTGAATTGAATCAAAGTGATCTTCGGAACTGCACCCTCCGGCTGCTGAACTGGCTCGTCCCCCAAATTTTGATTGCTTTGACACAAGTCTTGACTTCTTTCCTTTATCGGATTGATATTTCACAACCATAGGAGCCTTTTTTGGCTTTCTACTAGTGGCCCTGAAAACCACTTCATTTTCTTGATTGTCTTCAACCACATAGAAAGGATTTTGGTTCCCTGCACGGGCAATCACTGCTGAGATACAATCCTGGATGGACTTTGCCATTTTATCAGCCAATGCCTTTTCTCGTCGCTCAAGAGGATTATCCGATTCTTTCTGATGCTGATTAGAAGAAGGAGGTGGATTGAGACTAGAGGGATCTGGATCTGACATTATTGTTGTTGTCGAACTATTTTCTGCGGGTCGAGATACTTTTGCTGTTGGCTTTCCATTTTTTGACATGACACTCTTGGCAGCAGCCGTCATAGCGAGCATTGTTTTCTTAACTGAGAACGAGTTCATCGGAAGCGATTTCAGTCCATTAGTTTTCTTTCCTTTCGGCCCATTGGTACGTTCCTTAGTGTTATTAGCGGCCGGAGAAGACATGTCTAATGGAGCTTCATTGGTGCTATTGTTCCTTTCGGCCGAATCACTGCCGGTATTGCTCAACCAACCTGAATAACCATTGACCACTTTTCCTCCTTGATCTCCTCGACCACTTTTATTACGACTTTCTTTCCATTTGTTCTCATTGTTCACCAAGGGTTTCCCCTTTCCAACTAATAACGAAGATGTTTGACATCCGGAATCCTTTTTTGCCCCATCCGGTGTCGAATGACTTTTGAACCGTTTGAGCCTTTTGCTGGTTCCACTTCGAAACGGTCGCTTCGTTCCTCGTCCTTTCTTCTTTTGAAGACTGAAAAAGTCTTTAGGAGAGAGATCAACCACGCCCCTTTTGACCACACTGGGCTTATCACCACCACTACGGGTTCCAATGTTCTTAACTTTACTAACACTATTCATATTACTACTAGTAGTTGGAGCAGAAGTGGCAACAGTATGCGCTTTATTCACACTAGCCACCCTAGACTCATAGTCAATCTCAAAGTCAACCTCAACTGTCCTCGTTGTCGTGCTTGTGTGTGAACCCGACCTTAGCTTTGTGCTTAAATTATGTACATTTGGAATAGTTAATGGAGTGACAGGAGTGGATTTTTTAGCAAGTTCGCCGCCCCCAATAGGGCTTAAATTTAACTTATTCAGACAAGTAGATTTAAGATGATTCGATGGGCTTCCACCAGACACCTGGTCCTTTCTCATTAGCATGGCCTTATTTCTACTGGGTGACATTATGGAAGGGGTCCTGGGAAATACAGGCTTCATCGCCCGATGTGCCGGAGGTGGATTCGATGGCCGGACACACTTAGGACATATTACAAGCCTATGAGGAACGGGTGCTTTGCTTGCCGTTAACTTTATGCAGTCGGAATGATACTTGGTAGTGCAGTTCTCACAAGTCAAATTACACTCTGAAACAAGTAATTGAATTACATGTCAAATTAATTATAGTCAACATGAGACGAGAAGGAGTGGGGGATGGATAATAAGTCAAAGGCAGTCAAAGAGCTACATGAATTATAGATTTAAAACCAACCTCGCTGTTCACAGACGAAACACATAAGAGCTGGGAATTTGGAGGGTGAAGTTGCCTTAGTAGGCTCATTTTTACTGTTTGACTCGTCCACACTTTCAGAGTCGGATTCATGCCTCCTAGACCGTTTTGTAGGCTGTAATGGAGAAAAATATGGTTCGTGAGAAAGAATCAACCCCTATACTCAAGCGAGGTTCCGTTTCACCCCCGTGTGATAAATCTAAAAGCCTTCGTTTCCCTTATCTCATGATCGTTTATTAAGGTTGGAATTGTAAAATTACCAGATGACCCAGCTCGAAAAATCCATTAGAAGTATACTTAGGATTGGCCGTGGTTCGCCTTCGTCGTTCCACCTTTTTAATCTCCATTTGAGACTTTTGGATATATTCGTATGTGACAAGGCCAAGCGAGGAAAGGAACTGTTCCTGATTTAGCAAAGTGTCGGGATGAACTGGTGGAACTCTTTTGGAAACATCGGGTAGACTCTGTCGTCTCTCCTGACGGTGGTGGATTCGGGGAGCTCGACTCGGGCAACTACTTCTCCTCAACCCCAACACGCCTCCCGGTCCACTACCCCCAACCAATACAACCCATCATATCAAACTACTATCGTCTGCCAACCAGGAACAAAAATTACCCAACAAACAGCAACATTGCTCATTAAATAGAAAATTCTGAAAAATCCCCTTCCAAACACACAAACACATACGCCCGTAAACAAGAGAAAGCAAGCCACACACTCCAACTCAACTATACATTTCGAAATGTACACACAAGGCCTGGGTGAACTTTATAGCATCACCATTAGGGCTAAATATTCCAATAGAGGAGTGTCCATCTACTTTAGCCCAAGTTTTATGCACCTTTCACCCTCTATTAACTTGACTTCCTTTAGAGTCACGGAATCCCTGAGCCACCCTGCTTTATGGACATGTCTGCTTACTAAAGTCCAGGATTGGAGTTTGAATTGAGCTTGTTGTAATAAATAGGGAGAATCTCTTTAAATGGCTTCACCCATGAGAAAAAGAAACGGCTCCACTTCTACTCACTGGATCTGTTTATGGATCTCTTTTTATTGCAAATAACATGCAAGCAGCTTAATACATAGAAAGGCTGATGAAGCTGAAGACCAGCTAAACCTAGACAGACCCAAGTAACGGACTGACGGATGGATCCCAAGTGTAGATACTTTTTACAATTTCTGTACCTCTGCCCACCCATTACATACTTACTTACTACAGACGGAGCATAGAGAAAGCACTGCAATTTAAGTATTTAAAATCCGGAAAAGGATATAAGCAAAGATTTAGCTGGTTGAAGAGTAAACTTCGACAGTTTTATTCCATTCTTTAGATTCTATAAAAGAGATTGTATTGTATAATGCTGCTTAGTGCTGGTTGGAGTAATAAAAGAGACTTGAGTTGGGTGGGGTTGGACACTTTGGTCGAATGAGTGAAATGAGCCCTAGTAATATACATACACAAGAATGCAGTCAATAGTAGGAAGGAGCTTGAGTTTTAGGTAAGTCTTTGAGGAGGAGATGATGATGGGGCTATTGGGACTAATAACAGGTCCTTTCTGATAATGAGAAAATCATCAGCACGAAACGGAACATGTGCCCCTCTATCCCTTTAAATGCCGCCCTTAATTATTTATCGCCTATTCAATCCTTCTTCAAACCACACACACATAAATATACCCTCGTAGTTATTTGCATTATCAGCTTTTAGTCTAATAAGATCTACTATTCATAAGCTCTGCATCAATGCACCCATCCAGAGCAAGCCCCTTTCCATGCAGAAAGTGAAAGTTTGGAGAGTTCATTAGAATTTCAAACATACTGTTCATGATGTTCTCAAGCATTAATAATTTTTATGGATTCCATGTTTGCTGACGTGGTTGATGTTACTCAGTTGTAAACATAGGAATTGACTTTTATGCATGTGTGTATAGTTATTTTATGCTACATGCCCAAATATTATACAATTAATTCAATCCGCTTTACGTATCTACTTGTTGTTGGGTTGTAAATTTTAGCTGTAATTAATCCCAAGCGAGTATAAGTTACGAGTAACTCACGGTTCGTATGATATTTTTACTGTAAATCACCTACTGAATAATACTCCAATGGTTAGTACAGGTTGAATGAATTAGATGACATAAAATGTAGTCGCGAAAGTAATGCGGTTACAAAAGTATGGAAAGTGATATAAAAAGGGATGAGTATGTTAGACTATAAATAATTACATATATTTTACGGTAAGACTGGTACTACATTCAAGAACTTCTCTTGTGACTTCATTGTTTAATATGCAAGGTAATAATCTAAAGGGGGTCGCCTACTGCTGATTTGTAGAGTCCAGTAGAGTCAGTCCTAATATTAGTAACGCTTTTACAGAAAAGTAAAGGATGATTTGAATTTGGAAAAGAATGCAGCTCAAAAGCCAGAGTTTGCGGTGGCGAAGAAGTTGATTTTTAATGTAAATGAGTCTTTAAAAACTTGCCTCATTTGAAGTAGAAAACAAAACTTTTTAGGAAACTTTAATAATTTCCAAAAGGAAATGGACTTTTTAATGTGTGTTGTTTAAAAACTCTGTGGTTCATTTGTATAAAAAGGAAAAATCGCATTAGAAGTAAGTCCAACTAAATCTCACTTCACATTCTTCCTCCTTGTACAAATTGCAAATTGTAAACTTTCTCCCTTTAGCTTTGGCCACAAGCTTGGTCTAATTTTTTTATTATTCTGTTTAACTCCATGGGGGGCCTGTTTCTCTGCTCCCTTCCTCATTCCACCAAGATTATCTACCACTACGTTCATTCCACCAAACAACAAACTATATGTGTCTCTACTACGTCAGTCCAATAAGTAGCCAGAGTACGCTTCTACTTCTTGCTCTTCGACACAATATGCTTGTCCAAGCGTTAAATTTTTTTCTATGTAGATGCTACAAAATTATACCAACTTAAGTCATTCATAGGAATGAGGGAAATAAATTCATTTCAGCTGCTGGACTATGTTTTTAACTACTTCCTGAGCTCTATGCTAAACAGGACTGAATTAATGAACTTTTATTCATAGATAGACGGATGGCAGGCGAGAAAGTGTACTTTCCCTCCAGAAAAAACCATGAGTAGTTAATGATATAAAATTAAAACTTATTTAGAATCACCGCATTATACACCAGAGAGGTAGCTTTTTTTTTGGCAAGTGGCAAACTTTTCCATTGACTGTTTAGGAAAATATTCTAGTAATTAGGGTCGCAATCAAGCTTGGAAACTTAAACCTCTGGGTCATTTCAATTTACTTACATGTCAACTAAAGAGAGGATTTCAATGAATACGAAATAATGGGAGTTCAACAGGAATGATGCACACTGATGGGTAAAATAGTACTAGTGGGTTGACCACTATCTAGCCAAGTAATTGAATCCTTGAAACGAGATGGGAATCCCAAAAGCTCTCTTCTATCTCTCTCGAAGGTTTGGAAAAGCTTTTAAAATGTCCTATCCACTTTAAGATGTAAACATAAAGGGTCGTTTGATACGCTTGCACTACATATAGAGTTGATAACAGTAATAGAACTACTACTAGCAGCATCAACTTGCAGCATTAAAACTCGCAGAGGTTTTATAAGCAAGACGGGAATCTTTACACCAACAAGTAAGTGTCCGTTCCAGTGGCAGAAATTATATTGTACAGTCTCAGGTGGGGAAGTTTCAGATATCTAAGAGTCTAAAACCCCAGAGAGAGAGTATTTAGCAGTGATCAAGTCTAGGAAAAAAGTAACTCCTTCGTTTGGTCCTTGCCGTTCAAGCTCAAGCTAGTCAACTGGTAAAGACTTGCTTTCACTTTCTTAGTAACATTAAGTTGGTTTCAGAGAGAAGGAAAGTGGAGGAAGCGGGAGGGGAATCAAGGGAAAAATGTCTCGTTTTACAAGCAATTAGACTAAATATTTGTGTGTGTTTTTACAAGTCAGATTAATTGGGTAGAAAGTTTCGATTAAACTGGGAGAGAGAGAGAGAGAGGGAAAGAATGTTTGCCAACTCTGTGGGAATATCAAATAAACCTTGGGATTGGTAAATTGGGATGAGAGAAAGAGAGAAGAGTGAATCCATTCATTGAGCCAAACGACTAGTTACACACAGGCTGATTGAACTTTTCATTTGATTCTTCCATCTCTATCTCTAATCTATCTTTCATCGTCACAGCGGAACCCCTCTAACTGCCAGTCAATCAAGGACTGGACATAACTCAAATAAGATGGAGGAAAAATGTGTTAAAGTCGAATTTACTTTTTCGGTTGCCCAATAATATCACTCTTAAGCAGTAAAAAAAAAGTTGACCGTACTAGAAAAGGCTACGAAGATAAAATGTTTCAAGAAAGTCAACCTTACTCCTAATAAATGACGACGGATTATTCCAGCTAATTTTAATATGTATGCAATGATAATCATCCTACGTCTGCACGGAATAATCGAAAAGTAGCCGTAAGTATCAGAGCCGTTTCACTATACAGACTCATAGGGATTGAGTTTCTCGTGGCTTAGGAAGTTGAAATAAATCTCCCTTCTTCTTGCTCCGTTCAAATCCAATATCGGTTGATGAGAGAGAATGGGAAGGAGGAAACAATTTAGCTTTTGAGTGAGCCACAAAGTCTTTGACAAAAAGAGACAGGAGCCAAATAGTTTCTGCTGAGATGGATGAACCTAACGCAGCCTGTCTCAAGGGTCTGGACACAGATCGAACAGAGATAGCAATGTTAAAAGTAGAGTAGATTTGCTCGTTGGTTGGGTCACCCACCCCCTTCGTCCACCAACCAACCCTCAACCCATACAAGTGCATAATTCCGCTTCACCAACAAGCAAGGAAACCACCACAGCAGGCAGAGTTCTATAGATACGGAACTCAAAATATGCGATAGGGAATCTTTCTCAGCTTCTTCCTGGACAGATAATTAAGATTTCGGATGAGCGACTACATGACAAAATTGGGCGAGTTTCTTCCTCGTCTGAAAACCCCATCTCATCCTATTACTCTTACTACTTATTACCAAACAACTATTCTATCTGTTGCTGCTTCACTTTACTTCATCGTAGTTTCTCACTTCGTGTATCACTCTTATACATTTACCTTTGATATCTGCCCCATTCATAACACGGTATTGATTTTCCAGTATTTATATTCTAACATTGGTTTGGCGAATGTTGTTAAGGCCAATAAGATTGATATGGCGGAGAAAAATGTACTAAAAAGGGAATATGCTTTTGGTCCTTTAACTCATCTTTACGCAATTCATCCAGTTCTTAGAGTCTGGTTATAATCGCTACATTATTAGTTTGCTAGCATTATAAATTAAATTGTTTTGATAACACTTAGACTGCAATTTAAATCGAAAAAAGAAGCTTAGAATACAATTTACTCAATGATAGCCAGACCATGAGCTCTTTAGTTGAACATAATACTCAAAGAAGAAAATTTTACCAACTGTTATAATATCCCTGAGCCATGTCCGTTAATTATCATTACATTACAACAAAGCGGAATAATATATAAAATGATTTCCATACCAGGGATCAGAATACTCGCTCAGATCAGTAAATGGTACACATGGTTCAATTTCAACGTTCGGTTCTACCGTTGATCCATGCTCGTTCGGCTCTAACGTCGAACCACAATCGCTTTTGTCACCACCGTTACCATTGGCATTGTCCAAGTTACTATTGATTGGGACCACATTTGAGCAGCTATCATTATAATTTCCACCCTCTGTAGATGAGTTATCCGCAGGATTGGAAAGGCTGCGAATAACGTCATCCATGCTCATACGAACTCCTGTAGGGCCGACGGGAAAAATTTCTTCGTCAGGTAAAGCTCGAAAATTAATTCCACTGGCCTTCATCAGGGCTTTCTGTAATTAAAAGAGCAAATGAATAAAAGGTGTCAGCAAAATAAATAACCTTGGGTCTTGGACCTTGCACACATTCTAATAATACAAAGCATTACTTTTAAGTTACTTATGACTAATAGATAAGAATGGAGGGAAACTGAATCCCATCTGCAATCTGGATTCATCTCCCTAGATAATTATTTCTTCACCCAGCCAATCCTCTTTCAATTTCACTCAAATCCTCATGAGACTCTTGAGAGCCAAGAACGAAGCATGAAAAAAACTACGATTCTAAGTAAAACAAAAACCCATTCATAGTGGTATCCAAACGAACGACGTCTATAAAACTAGCGCTATAGTGCAGCAATTCTGCTTCAATCGATTCCGCGGCTTTTCGGTCCAACCTCCGGATATCCCTTTGCAATGGGCTTTTTATACATAAAAGAGGAAATTCGATACTAAAGGATAACTACTAACTACCTTTACTTCCCTTCCACATAGGTCTTATAAGTAATATCATTAGTAGCACATAACTATCAATCCAAGGTGGGTACTAAGCGAGAAGTAGGGAAAAAGAGATTGAAAAAGAAAGCTCTTAGCACAAAAGGTGAGACAGTGCTATATTATTAGGCACTATTAGAACTGACTATAGACTATCTTACCCAGCACCTACCAACCACGCTTCTGTGTACTTTTGATATGATATTTCTATAGAATAATGAGGTGGAGGATGAAGATGATAAAAATGGGGATAAAAAAAAGATAAAAATAATGATAATGGGAAGAATAATGATAAAGGTAATATTAAGGGAAGCAATCAACCGTGGGCTGAGATGAGGTGACTGACTCGCTCAGTTGTAGAAGAGTTTCTCTTGTTTAAACGCAAGGGAGAAAGATTCCTCAGGGGATGGATGGTTCGACCAAGGAAAAATATAAGGATACAACAGAACAGATTAAGTCACTGTTTGTTGTCTCTCTCTCCGTCTTCACTACTTTTTTAACATTTTATTTCCCCGTCTCCCTATCCCAGCTTTATGTCGTTCTGGGTCTTTGCCTGGATTGGATTTTTTATGTACACATATGAAGTAAAAGACAGGGAGATTGTAGAAAGTAGGAGGTGGAGGACAAATCCTAGATTTACTTTCGAGAGAATATCCATCAGTTTAGGACAAATCCATCAAATGCTCGGTGAACACATATCCCATGGAGACAAGTGTGTCGAAGAAAAGCAGGCAGGTGGGGGTGGTGGGGGGTGTGCCGTGGTGGTAAAAATAAAATAAAACAAGGCACAAGGAGAGGAAGTTGGACATAAAAGTTTGCAATGGGCACATTTACAGCGGATTTATAGCCCAATGTTGTGCATTCGATGGAGCTGATGGATGGCTTTCTCTGCTCAGGACTAAATTAAACCTTGTGGTCTCCATCTCCTTCTTCCATTCATTTGTTATAGTTTCTATCTGTTTGGCCAAGTCAATGTTTGCTGTAAGGAATTAATGTCTCCAATTATTCTCTCTCTCTCACTCCAACTTCAGCAGTCTTATCCGAAAGGAACAGAAGGTTTCAATTTACAGAGAGACATTCTATGGAGTACGTAATAGAGCACTGTTACTAGGTATTAATTTCATACTAGCCAACAGTAATCGTACGCACTTAGTGTGGAGACCACGACTATTCTACTCTTCATATCAAATGGAAACCATTGTCTACATTCATGCACATATGATAGAATAGATAAATATTATTAACAATGCTTAGTGCAAGTTTCCTTCCATAATTAGAAAATCAAATTAATAATGTATGGAAATCAATCAAAAATGTGGAGTTGGAAAATAAATTCGATCTGGAACTCCGTACACTTTCCTTAAGGAAACTTCTATTTTAAAGCAAAATTAAAAAAAAACTTGCATAAAGAGATAATTTAACATGGAAAAGTAACCAGTTCAACTAAAAGTACCGTTTCCGTACAAAACTCAATCTAACTAGGTTTCTCCAAAGTATGTGAAAACTGCACTTAAATTCGGCGTGAGAGAAGGATTAATTTCCATCACTCGAGAACAATAAATAATTTCATTTGAAAGGGATGGAATAACCGGAGAGAATTGTGAGACATGATTTTATAGCAACGCTTGTCTGACATTTTGACTAAATAAAGGGATGAAGAGGTGATAAAGTTCTTGAATGTAAACGGAAAGAAGATCGATAGCGTCTGAATGTAAACATGAGCAGATAAGTATTGACGATCTTTATAGGGCTTAAGAAAGGCTTATTGTCAGTAACAGAGAAAGTAAGCAAGGGAGCTGACTGGAGGGAAGCTAATTAACGCTCCTCTAAAGAAAGGATGAGCTAATCATCTCATTTGCATCATCACATTTATACCCCTGCCTTCCTGGATCAGTTCTTTCCTCTGTCTGCTTTAGCTGAGCTAAGCCTATGGGTTTTCAACTTGAGCCGAGATAATATTTAAATTCATAACGTTTAACTACCACTAGAAAAAGATATAGCTAATTAAAACACATATGGTAGAGTTTTACTGCCTTTATTTCCATTACATACTTTCTCTTTACTGTTAAGTGCATTCTGAAACATGGTTTTCAATGATCAAACAAGGGATTTTCTCACTATTCTAGATCCAGTGAAGAAATTACAGCTTTCGATACAGATATTATGAAATGCTAAACTTTAAAAAGCCGTAACTATAAATCCCAATCGTATAATATTCCTAGTGGAGGATGACGTCAAACAATTTTTTAGGAAATCCATTTTTCAAATCAAATCGTAGACTGCAGCTACAACATCATTATTTAAAGTGTTTTTTTGATTTCCAGTCGTTCTTTAAAAGTTGGTTAACTTGCGTATATTTCACCACTCTATATATCAAGGAAGAAGTGAGTAGCTTAATCAAAATTAGCAGCTATCTTGCCTATATAACGCAAATGAGTTTATTTTTACCAACTAAAAACAGAAGAATCAACGATCGAAAGAGGTGAAGCCCTTTAAAAGGCCATGAGGCATGAAGTACTTGCATGAACAAATTTGCACAAAGTATATATAATGAGATAGAAACCGCAGTAGCCAGCACACGTTACTGTTATTGTATCACCTTCGCCTACCACTATTCCACTGAATTGTCGGGCGATAAATCCAGGTATATCTTCTCCCACCCAATAATGCAAAATGGGACGAGGTAAAATGAAGAAGGTGGAACAGCAGCAACAAAATATAGTCAGGATTAGGATGAAGATTAAGAGAACAGAAGCGGTTGCCACAGATCCGATCTGATGGGCATATAATAAAAAAGGGTGGGTGGATAGTGTAGTACAGAATCTCAACAAAAAAAATCAGAATCACGTAGAATTTTTATTTTTACTTTTATTATAAGGGAGCAAAATCCAATTTTTCCTTTTCATCTCTCGACCACTCGTTTTTCCTGCATCGATTTTCTCTTTTAGCCACATTATATCAACGAGCTACTAGGTTCGTATTATCAAAGTATGCTAGAAATATGAAGGATACTTCTTGATTCATCTATCCCGTTATATATCTCCCTCTGTTCTCGCTCTCCACTACTTCTGGTCTCTGCTCTTTCACCAGGCAACAACGGGAGGAATATCATTCATTTTATTTTAAAACTGCTCCCTGCCTGGTTCGTAGTGGTGGACTTCCCCATACACAGAATGAGGCATCTCATACAATGAGAATGGATAGATTACATTCATGCTTTCATTCGCTCGCCACTTCATGGCCAACTTTTCACACAGGCAGAGAAAAAGGACATTGACCACCCACCCTCATGTAAGCTTTCCAGCAGGATGGAAACTATTCTGTGAAATAATAATATTGGCTAACCTCCACTTTCTTGTGTTGCTGCTGAATAAAGCAGCACCAGTAACAATGTTGGAAAACGGTAAAAAATGATGCAGCTCCATAAAAAATATTTTTATCAATCCTTCACACTTTCTCTATGGACATTTATCCTCGAATAAAAATAAATAACGATACCACAGCGGGACACTTTATGCAATCCCCTTGGTTCTCCTGAACGGTCAACATTATAATGTATTGATACCGAATCCGATCGATTTGAAAGGAATATAATGCATCCAGAATTGAAGTAATGTGGTCTTGTAATGCGATCGATAGTGAAAGACCGATATGAAGTTCACCCTTCTTTCCATTAAAATACATGTAAGCAATACATGATACACTTTGTAGTTATTATAACCAAAGGATCCCAGTGTAATGTATTGAAAGGTTTCATTCACTCTCTTCAGGATAATTTGAACAGAGATAGATATTATTAACATGTGGAAATAGAACGGAGGAGAACTTGGTTGATTTCAAGTTACCTAAGGAGAAAGAAAGAGCCACATAATAGATCAAAAACTTCCTCATGAATGAGAACTAATCCATGTAGACGACTCAAGAATTTTCTGAATGAGAAAAAAAAATCTAAAACGGAACTTAATCTGGTTTGCTTGGATAGCTGAAGTTGCAGCGAATGATTTAAACTTACAAGGGGAACTGAAATTAAATGTCCACAGTTTTCATTTCATTTCCATTTAATTCCTTTCTCAATTTTTATTCTGCATTTTTAAACGCTTCGTCAACTCCTGCAACATACATTTCCGCCTATTTCAATCACCCTCATCCTATGAGTTTTAAGTGAAATAATTTCTGGATTAAAGTAACAAACCCTCTTTACAATTGCAGTAATAATAGTATAGCGATATAAGAAAACAAATCCTTGTTCTGGAAAAAGAGAGAAAATCATAAAATAAAAACGAGGAAAACTTTTCACTTGAAAGTTTTCTGAGCAGAGGAGGATTAACAACCATCCATAAGAGTGAATCTCTCCCTCGATAAAACTCTTTTTCTCCTTTCATCATATTTATTCAAGCTAAAAAACGGTTGATCTTTATAGAAGCATTTTATCATCGTCTTCCACTTTACTACTTATGTATACTTTACTATTTTTACGTATTGCATAAAAAGAAAGGTGGGTAAATAAAAGACGAAGGAAAGGATTACTTTTCTAAACACATCCACTCGTTTTTATTTTCGTTTAACTTAGATTTTTTGCAGAAGAATATGACGCACATAAGACATAAAAAACAAAAATGTTATTGCCTTCTCTGCAGCAACAACTAGCAATGTGATTATTATAATTTTTAGTCAAGTTAACAAATAGGCGCTTCACTGCAAGAAGATAGTCGTGGTCGCAGATTCCCGTCTTCTAGTATGCGTAGATCTAGCCTTATACAGCTCATAGAATAAATAAATAAAGGAAAGAATATAAGATAAAGAATGCATCAAAGAAGCAAAAGTACTAGGAGGCAGGGACCTGGCCTTGCTCTTGGATTTAATCATATCAGTCTAACTCAATTGAGCCGAGTCCAAATGTCATGCTCAGGCTTGCATCTTCTCAACAGAAAAGTCAAGTCAAACAAGAAAAAATCTCCCTTTTGCCTACCATAGAATAGAATGCCATTTTCATCCATATTACATCTTAGCGTACTACATATATCATTGTAAATGTGTATGCATAACATCCAATGTAATGCACAAAGTATAAAACTTAGGTTAACAGGGTGAAAGCACAATTGGGAGCCATCCATGTTTTAAGTCTTTGGGTGAAAAATGCGTTAAGCAATTTCAGTACTATCGTTACTCATACTCAGCAGTTTCCTTATTCCTCATACATTTCAATTTTATGCATTAATATCTATGCATACGCACTCACCTATATAATAGATCGAGGCATATTTAATATTATGATGACTATGGAATGGATAGAGGAAGCAAACAGAGCGAACCGTATTAAATGGAGGATCCTGCCTAATAAATTGAGAAAGTTATACGCATAATGCGTTAATATAATGCGATACTGCTTGTGGGTAAGTCATAGGTGGAGGAACTTGGGTTGAGAATGTTATGAATTATACTTGTTACCAGAATAGTATGGTGGATAGGGCAAAGGGTTGGTTGGTCTTGGTGGATTTTTTTCTCGATAGGGTTGCTCATTGTTGGATGATCTAATGCAATATTCCACTGAATGATGTAGAAAGAAGAGAATCGTAGAGGATAAAAAAGAAGAACAGAGCTGGCTGCATGCAACTATACGCTTGGTGGACTTTTTTTTTACGTTTATATGCATATTCAAAAGAGTGAATGTGACAGGGAGACAGGATAAAGTTGACGACTTGAAAGACATTCCATGCATATGAATACCTCGGTGGAATACGGAAATAAGGAAACTTGTGAACCGTTATAAAAAGAAGAGGATAAAGGAGAGTAATGGATATACATAAATGAACCGATGCAACGTAAAATTATGCACCATATCACCTACCAAAGACTGTATGGAAGTAAATGACAGATATAGTAAACCACCTTATTCACACACACACAACTCTTGTCTCCAATGTCCCATTTTACGATCCATTCTTCCTACCATTCTATTCTAATAAAAGTTTACTCGGCTAAACAGAGTGATACCATGTATAGACTATACACGTCGACAGCAAATGTCCAGTTTGATTTGTGCATACAATTTTTATCTTTTTCCGAATCTAATCCTATTTCATTTCCTAGAGCATATAAGGAAATATTACCCCGTTAATGTGGATTATTCACATCCCTTGAAAAAGCACAGAAAAATGGTAAAAAAGCTAGCTAGTTGATTCTATAAAGCAAATAAACCGGTGGGCTGGATTGTATAAAACTGGACAGTGAAGAAATTATTCTATAATAGAAAAATACTTTTCAGTCTATTTGGAAAGACTAAAATGAAATTTAAGAGCATTTTCTGAACGATAACTTTAAATATATTTTAGTCCTCCCGTGATTTTCAAGGTTTCCTGTCTGGAGCAGAATATTAACTAGACTTGGCAAGGAGTCATGAAACAGAAAGCAGAGATGAGTGGACAAAAAAGTTTCATTGTGTCAGCATGAAATCTCCAAGGAATAGTGCAGGATTTAAAGAACATTGCATTTGTAACTTACGGGATTGAATAGGGATTTGACTTTGTATTTTATTTATTTCCTCCCTTTTTCACCAAAACTTGTACTCTATCACTCTATCTTATTTACAAAGAAAAAGCGGTGAATACATACGTGGGTACTGGGCTTAATCTTCAGTTTTTAGATCAAATCATATAGCCTTAAGCCTTTGACTGCCTGTACCTACTGCGAGTGAAAGTACAGTGGAAGCAGGAGCAAGGAAAGGGATTTTAATCCGAAAGTTGTGAGTTTTTCTAAAGCCCAAGTATAGAAGCATGGAGGGGGTAATGGCTCATTAAACAAGAGTTAATGAGCCAGTTGATGCTTGAAAGTACAAATTTCATCTAAGAGTTCAAAGCGAGGAGTTGAAAAAACAAGCTTTTGGTAATTAAACATTTCCCTTGACATCCAAATCCTCTTTTTTTAACTTGAGCAGCTTTCATCGACAAACACCAGCTGAAGTGAAGCAAATGACAGCCCTCGAGTCACTACTACTTAATTCTTTAGACGTTAATTAGACAAGCTAGTCAACTACTGATTCCTTCTTCGGATTTAGTCCACCACCCGCCCACCTCTGCGATCATATACTACCTTCTACTAAACCAACTTTACAGAGTTAAGATAAGCATTAGCGTACAATAAAGTAGATCTTTCACCAGACAACCTTAAGTATTTCATCATCAAGAAGAGGGTAAGTTTGTAAATCGAATTGTCTCAAAAACGGTGAGCGATCGGACTAGGCGTGCGTGATTGATGGATGACCCCCTCGAGGAAGTTTTTGGAAGTGGATATAGAGGGGCAGATATGGATCGGATGTTGAGTTAATCACCAGTTAATTGACATGAAAGGCGGATGAATGTCTCTCTACTGCAAGGGCCTGGCTACTTATGATGCCAGCGGCAGGCAAAGCCCGGACCACATCCATGGACCACCACTAATGACCACCTTCTAGGTCTAGCTGCACAACCATCACCAACCAACCTCATCATCAAAAACCAAGACCAAAAAGTAAAAACAGCCAGTCCACTACCGCAAATGACACTTGAATCCCCGTCCAAATGCTCCTAATTTAATTAGTTGGCTCTTATGAAATTAAACTCCGTCTAACTCATGACTCAGCTCGTGCGTTTCATTTCATATGAACTCGAGGCTGGTTTACTAATTTTTCTTCCTTCCCCATACTATACAGTAACACAATCAGCTCAGTACTACCATGACTGTGGCTTTTATTTACTCATTCAGTCATAAAGTTTTTCAGTGAATTCTAAAACGTTAAATATTTAAACTGTCCCCGTTCTTTTTATTTCTACAATAAATATATTCATCAACATCAACCACAAGCATGCTATTTTTTATTCTGAGCAGTAAGAGAAAGTTCAATCCAACATATGAGAACTGAACTATACAACGAAGGTTATTTCACGAGGAAAAATTACACATTTCTCAACTAACAAACAACCATCATCGCCAACAACCAACCCTGTACATCCAAAACCGATTGACTTGAGACTGTCAAGTCGAAAGGATGATTTATCTTTATGAATTTCGTTATTACAAGTTTTCTCGTTTGAAGAGAAAGCAAGTAGCTAGAGGAAAAGTAAAAGTCTTGATGACCAAAGGGAGCTGAGGAGGGAGTCCACCACTGCCAACTCCTGGACGTGGACATATGAGGGGAAATCATTCTCGGATAAAAATGAGTTGGCTTTGAATTGGTGGGAGGAGGACACATGGTTGGGTCCAAATGCTCTTTGGATATAATATTGTATATTATTAGGTCTATTTATACTCTAAGCCAACATCAAAGAGCCGAATATCATCAAATTCATGGTTAAGAAAGTAGAACTGATCCGGATACGTCTAACTTACCTACCACCTACTACTATGTATTTGGAAGTAGTGATAATAATAGTACCTAATATTTGAGCTCAGACTGGGAAGAAATATTATTCCTGTCGAATAGTCAGAAGAAAAAACTCTTTCATTTCTCCTTTTATACTGCATTACGCTCTATACTACTTACAGACTATTGACTGGGGAAAGTAGTCAGTATATTTTCTAGGTCGGATTCCTTTTAGTATTATTTTTCCAGGGCTGACTTGACCGCCTTGTTACTAGACAGGGAGAGAAAGAGAAGTGCACTTGATTTTTGACTAGCTAGATGGATGGATTCTCACATGATGGTCTCCAGAGAGAGAAAAAAAAAACCCTTCAAAAAGGAATCAACAGCAGAGCCAACAACCAACCATATAGAAATACCCGTCCTTGGAGAGTGAAAAATTCTACGGACACGGCCAACCAACAACCCCTCGGGGTCAATCTTTTTATAATAACAGGCCACCCGGGTTAAATGAAGAGACTTTTTCCACTTTTCTTCAAATGCTTACATTTTTCAACACAAATAACTCCTCTCCGCACGTGTAGCAACCATTGCAATGCATTGCCAGTTGGACCAATTTTCTTTCCCAGAATGAATCCCATTTTATGTCTACTCAACTAGCAAATATTGTGCAATGTTTTCTTTCTTACAAAATATAACACAGTAGTCCTTCCTCCCCATAGGGGTTCAAAAACTACTAAATGCAATAGCGTCGTTAACCTAACGAAATCCTGTTCACTGCAGTATGATACGAACTACTATAGGTCTGCTACACAAGGCTCTTATTCTGATTTTACTACTGCCAAGGGTTTTACTTTTTTATCTTTCTCTGATTTTATTATTCTACTATCTACACTTACATCTATATGAATGCATATAACATAGGAAGAAACGTAAGATTTTGCCCATTTGTCAGTATATAGGTAACTACTTGGCCTACTCAATTAAGAGAACGTGTATAAAAATTTTATTGTTATTGAACATTGCATGTGATGAAAATTTTAGCGTTGAAGTCGAAAGAATGAAGGACTTTATAGTTTGGTAAGAAATAATCAAATTAGCTTTCATACACAAGCATACTCTCACGAAAATGAATATGCATTTCTCTATAAACAAAACTTTACCATACAAATTAAATCTAAGGTAGTTTTAATACAATAACTTCATGCATCACCCTAATCGTCGACAAATTCAAAATCAGCTAATTAATTAAATAACCCACTAGGCTGTTATAATATTTTCTTCATACAATGGGAGGTTCAAACCAGTTTCAGTTTCCAGTTTAGAACCACACCAGGGACAAGACACAAACTCAGTAACTTACATACTTTTAGACAGAACGGATCATGCATGTGAAAAACAAACGCTAATGGCTGCGCTGCTGCTCAGTAGTTAGAAAAGTAAGCTCCGGTTGGTGGATAAATAAAGTTAATGTATAAAAGTCAATGATGAGTCAGAGGGTATGATGAGGAAGCTGGAGGAACATGCATTAGGCAGGACGACGATGAGGACAAGGATGATGATGATGAGGACGGTGGTGGTGGTAAAAATGTATTATTCATCTTAAGAGTAGTAGAACTGCTGGAGAGAGAACAAATTTAAATTTTATCGTGAGAAGACAAGTTTAAGTATGTACATGTGACATTTTTCTCTTGCGATTTTTCAACCCGTCACCAGCACCCTTTCAACACACATTACACCAAGCGCAGCCATACTAGATTCAAATTCCATATAGACAGTTGCTAGCTGCTCAGATTATATTATAGCCCCCAATGTATTTAACCTAAGCACTTTCTCCGTCAACTTTAATGTTCCTATTTGCATCTCCATTGTATTAACATACCCTCTCTATCTACGTACAACAAACTACATCCAAAGGCAGTAAAGCCCTGTCAGTCTGCGTATTTTTATTCTTACTTTACTTGCTATTTTCAAATCCACTCGGGAGTTTTTCTACCCTTTTTGTTACTACTACTTCTGTCTAAAGAGTAATGTAGGTAGTCCGATTACTTGCCTATTTTTAATACTGGTTTACAGCGTGAATAATATAATGGAATGGCTTCTTGTAAATACCATCGCATACATATTTATTTATTTATTTACATGTAGTGGCCATGCAATGTGTGAACTATAATCGCAAGAAAAATGGCATTTTATTTGTGGCTCCAAACAAGAACTAATAATTTGAAACAAAACATGAGAAAATTATAATACTAAATTGCGAGTTTAAAGCTATTCCTGTGTAAGCATATCCTATCATCGTTCTACAAAAAGCTTCGATTAAGTTTACTTTTTTCTCTTAAACCAAATCCTTTTGCATTAGGAGCCAAAGCCTTGGGAGTTTCTTCCAACTGAATCCATACTTATTTAATCGTTAGTTCGGATCATTCAGAGACCTAGTATTACTTTGCTTAGAGCGTTGAAAAATAAAAATTGGTAGATAAGAAGATATAGTTGGAAGTGGGTGGGACGCGGGGGAGTTTACCCCACCCAATGAGAGAAGAGCTACAAGGATGAATTTGGTTGAGGCTGTGCGAGTAAATACGAGAGAGAAGTTGGAAGTTATAATCCTGGAAGATAAATGAGATTGGACGGGTTGAACAAGACTTTTAGTGTTCAATGTTTTCCTTCTTGGTCGTCTCAAAAAATGCTTTCTTCACATTTTCAGCCTTTTAAAAATAATGGATTCTCGCTCACTACTCTAGTCAGTCTTACAGCGGCAACAAAGAAAAAAAGCTCTTTTATCTCTATTCCAACAACCTAAACGCTTTCTCTTTGGTAGAATATACTTGAAATATCTATAGCTAGCTGTTTACTGCTTTATTTCGAGAAAGAAGTGTGTATATTGGCTAACAACCCTTGTCGTAGGGTCTATCCTTAACGCAAAACAGAAGTTGAACTAAGGAACGTGATGAAATGACGGTTAGCACCTTGAAGGCTATTGCTTTTCAGCTTCTCTTACTAACTTCGCCACACATGAATGAGGAAGGGGGGTGACTACGAAACATGGTAGAGTGTCAAACGTCATTTTGCAATTTCCTCCTTTGCCTTTTACTTTTTGGTAACTAGGAAAACACTTGCTTAGACATAATGGAATTTTATTACATAAAGAGACTCTCCTAGTAGTTTAATGTATGACAGATTATATGTTATGTTTTATACTGTAAGTTATAAATAAGATTCCAAAAATACCCGACACATTCATTTCAAACGGTAAGCCTCATCCTACTTATTCAAAATCGTGAAATTTTAAATTCAAAGCTACTATACATGCATACATTTAAATTGATGAAATATATCTTAATTTAATTGCTCGGTACATGGCTGATTACAGCCGATATGTCCAACTTTTATCTTTCTTAACATATCTTCTTAATATTAAAATGGCAAGTGGACGAATAAAGTGATTGCGCAATGAATTTGAAGACACACTAATATCTGTAAAATATCTGTTTTTTCAGCTTCTCACCAGTTTTTGCGCCCTCATTCATATCAAATAATTACGATTTCTCAGGTTCATAACGTATAGCAGCGATATTGTGGAGTAAATTATACTTTCAAAGAGCTTTTAACCCATTGCACATTAGTATCACATCCAAGGAAGAGCATTCTTCACGAAAAAAAGCAAGTATGGTAAGTTTTTTGTTGAACTGACTTTGTTGAGAGACTGGTACATTAAGCTTTCTACGTAGTACAGAAACGCAAGGGTGTAATGATATTTGATTTTAGACATTGGATGTTAGTTGAACTCATGTGTTTCATGGTCTTCGACTCTTCTTTTTACTCTTTATTTAAAAAGAAAGTTAGTTCTACTATTACTCTATAGAACAAAGTACTTTACTAGAAATACTGTTAGAAGTGCTAGAAGCTAGCATCCCATTCCATCAGAAAACAAGAAACTACACTCTCTCAACCTTGATTTCCCCTCTGATTTTTTCTCATTTTTCCTCCACCTTCAATTTTTTTTGCCCAACAGCCCATTACTTTTTACCATTTGATTTATCGAGTATTTCCTTCCACTACCAACCAACGCCATTCTCAACTTCGTACTTTTACTATTACTACTCTTCCAAATGGAAGTCAAAATTAACGGATCCATCTATACTCCTCTTCCAATTCATAACTGGGTACTTTTCTCCTCCCAAAAGTAAAAATTCAACTTAAAAAATATATATAACTTATGTATAAAAAACTTGAGAAGTAGTAGGAACATAGTCAAACAATATAATGAGCTATGTAACAAGGCGACCTATAAAAAATTAGTCGAATCCATTTCTTTTCCCTGGTTAACTCCCTACTTCAGGTACTAACTTTCCTCGTCAGTCAAGAACAGTCAGTTTACTATTTTTACTTCAATAGCTCATTCTATCATCATCGTCGCTTTTAAGCAGGCAAGAAAGAAGCCTCATGTTTCTTCTGATTTATGAACAAAGTATTGATTACGTTGAAAAAATACGAAAATTTACTCCGTCAGTCCTGTAATTTTCAAGGCATATATAGAATATGAAAACACCCAGTAGATGAACTGATGCTATGGGACGATGCATGCTGTACTACTGGATGAAGGCTAGCTGAGCTGAGGAGAGATAAAGGATAAGTAAGCAAAAAGATAGAGTGGGATTTGACTTGAATGAGCCAAGTACACGGGACAAGACTGGATGTTTCGTTCGCTTGTAAATTTATACGGAGTTAGTTTTTACCAGTTAATTTATGACTATGCCCGTCCACGCCATGGCCATGACTATGACTTAGAGAAACTAGGTATTTAGTAGGAGGTTGAGGGAGGCAGGCAGGGTGGGAAAGGAACTGCAAAGTTTGTTTCAATCTGTCACACCCTAAGTGCATTTTGATTCTCATCTAAGAAACTTTCCGAGTAGATAAGGCATTAAATCACTTTTTGTTTTCATTTTTTACACTCCAATGCCTCGGATTATTTCCTGGTGATTAATACGGACAGACACGAGGAAACAACTGAGTCGATTTATTAAATTAATTTCTCACAGAATCAAACTTTCTCTTGAGACTTTCCATTCCCACTGTCTCCTAAGATGTAAGTAAGGATAGTGTTTCCCATAATGTTACTACTACTGTGCTTTTGAAGGGCTTTTAACAATTCTTCAAAAAGAGAAACTGATCCTCATCTCAAGACTCAACTCGTGGAAAAAGACTTAAGAGGAATAAGCATAATGATTATTATTATAATTTTGCCTAAGCTCAGCGAAATACAAAACCTCTGACTGTAGCACGTCCATCCGTATTGTAACATAGCTAGAGAAGACAGTCGCATTATTAATAAATGCATGAAATGAAATAGTAGGGGACGTGCCATTGGCATGGGATAGGAGGAATATATATTAGTTCTCTACTGGATGGAGGAGTCAGGAAATGAGTATTTTGACAGGTGAAAAATCTCCCAAGATTAAAGAACTCGTAAAGTTGCATCCGGCCCGGACGACTGGGGAACGAGGAACGAAACGTTACACGAAGAAGACTTTAGATATTTACATAGAAATAAAGGAATTTGTAATGTTGATCAGGTATTCTGGGAAGTTTTCTCAATTAAACTTTTACGAGGATTAAATCTCCGATTAATTAACCTATTATTAAAACTTATTATTATTCATGAAAAATCCACCGTATAAACTACTGACTCTTAATTACTCTGAACGTTTTGTAACCGTTGTTGGAAGTTTTAGTGGAAATGCGGAACGACTTTTACAACCAACTCAAACTTTGCGCACCTCGAATACTCTACTTCTTCATAAAGCTTACTTCTGTGTAGAAATTTAGCATTACCGTTCAATATATTACTTTATGGACAGCCTTTGTAGCAATGTTTAATTACATAATTCTTACATCATAAAATATTGCATTAGTAAAAGTAAAATATTATCATAGCATTGAGCGAGTCAGCCAGCTTGGCGTTTGCATTATTTCTTTCCTAGTATTCAGTTAGACATGTTTTCCATTAGGTGGGTCGTAAACTGTTGGTCTTAAGTAAGCTTTTATGAGGAATGCGTGTGTTTTGTATGTTGTTTAGAGAAGAAGAAAGTAATATTTTTCGGGCCCATTAAAGGCTTTTAAAATAGTAATTTTGGGGGAAAGAGCCCGCTTCACTACTAGGCTATTAATCATGACTTGTGTCACTTGCTTTCTCTCTCTGTGTGTTGCCTTTGCTACAGCCATCCAACCAAACCACCTTGCCTAGTAGTGCTTACTTCCTACATATTGTAATGTATATACTAGTCAATACTTAGTCCATAAAGTGAACCAGGAGCCAGTTGAGCATCCACAAACTGGTATTCTACGTTACCTTCTAGTTCATTATTCAACATTTGATTTCACCTTGGATGGACGCACCCCTTGGCGAAAGTGCAGTTCCCAGTTGGAGACGGAGATTAAATGTCCAATCTAGTCAGTCTCTCTTTGCAAATGTCACTCTCTCTCTCTCTCTCTCTCTCTAACTTCTCTACCACCCCAAACCTATTTATTATTAATAGACGCTTTCTCCAGAGGTAAAAATACTTTTTATTTACATGCAGCTAAATCAAAACCGTTTCTAGACTCACTCACCAGCCGAGCTGAGCTCCTCCTTTCCTTGCCTATACATATACGTAGATAATAGCAGACAACAGAATTACATTTATAAGACAAGTCAGCCAGTTTAGTAGTACGGCAGTCAGTTTATATTATATACACTCAAAGTCAAAAGCTCAATTGGGTGAAAGAGAGTTAGAGACTGGCATGTGTTTTTATTTGTTTAAATGCAGCAGTAGCAGGCAGTCAGCATGCCTTGGCATTTATACACTGTATGCAAAAGCAGTATGAGAAATGGAGTCCACTACTTCTACTATGAATTCAAATATAAAGCTTAAAATGAAAGTATACATAAATGGTTAAGGATCCAGCCCGTGGGTATGCATGGAAAACTTTTACCATCGGACTGATCTTATCAATTATTCTTTATTTTATTTTCTAGGGAGCACTACCTCCTCTTCAATAGTTTTTGCATACAGGATACTGCAGTGGTTCAGAGCCGAGTCCAGATTGACCACCCTGAAGTTGGACTGACTGACCCTAGAACGATTCCCGAGCAGATGTCACTTTGAATAAATTGTGTCCGTGAAATATGAATGAGTCTCCCTTGTGCATATGAAGGAGATTTTATCCTGTCATATAATACACATTTATTTTTTGACTTACTGCTTTGAGAGAGCAGTTTTGACTTTGTCTGTGGATTTGGTTGGAGACAAAGTAGTGGTGGATGGAGATGATGTGAAGAAAAGTAAAAAAAAGTTGACTGAGAAAGTCCCAAGACAATTTGGGTTTCATAGATAGAGACAGAGAGGTGGATGCATTTTGTTACGGTTATTGGACTGGCTTCATGGGTTCAAAAAAAAGGGTTATTCAAGGGAGAAATAGGTTTGGTTGCACCGTAGTGGGTGGAGAGGAGAAAGAAATTTTTCAGAAGGATGAAGAAAGGATGATAGGGCATAAATCCCAATAAACATGGGACATAGATAGTAATAGTAATGGCCATAGGTTTTGAGAAGGATGGAGCACTTTCTAAATTCCCTAGTCAACCATGTCTCTCCATTACGTTCATTCGAGCTGGCCGTTTCCTATATCTCTTCGACACACACTGATTTTGACACTCCCACCAACGCTAAATATCGATTACATCCTTTCCAACCGGGCACATACATGGACCCAATCATTGTAAACCCCTTTATGCCTTACATTACATCATAATATCCTTTAGCTCAATACTCCATAATCTTTGAAATATTTAAGCCATTCCGAATTGCTGGACAATTGCTCAAAAATATACTACTGCCCTGTCTGCACTATACTAGAATGGAACTTATTCTCCACAGTTAGTACTTTCTCTAACGCGTTTTAAATAAGACTTTTCAATTTTCATGACAAACTTCAGTTTAAAATAGTTTACCCAATAAAACCAGACATGAAAAGAATAATCTGCCCAAGAAATCTGCACCAATCAAGCGTAGACCTAAGAATTCTACCACCTTACTTTTAAAGAAAGGAAATTCGGCATTACCTTTCAAATCCGTTCTACAATCCTACGTAGCATTTTTGCAAGCCTATATTTCACTAGGCAAAATTGAGTGATTATCCTTTAATCAGCAGCATTGTTACTTTAGAGAGTTCAGCTAACTGGGATGCATGGCTGATGAATTCTGGTTTCTCGTAATAAATCAGGTTGAGAGACAAGGATTGCATATTACAATTCAATCCCCACTACACCACCAACCTGTCTACTTTCTCTATTATCCATCCACGTTGGGCGCAGTATCTGTAGTATAACCAAGAGAGGCCTCAAGAATGCAATTTCCTCCAAGAGGATCATTTTTTTTAGAAAGATTTACTGTGTGAGTTGGCGCACCCTCATCTTTTTTAGATTTTTTGGCGTCTCGTTCAATAAAGGGCTCCCTGTTACAGGATGGGATGGAGGTAGGAGCAAATAATTTTTAGAAGAAAAAAATGCCAAATTTTTTTGATGGGATGGTTGATGGTGTATATGTATGTTTTATATCACCGTCACCGTATTGAACAAAAACGTGTCTATTGAGAGTGTGTGGTGGCTGGTGCAGTGCTTCCCACCAAAACTCGTGTCTTATGATCATCATCTATCTTCCCTGGTGTCTATAATCATATCTGATTTCCGGCTCTACTCTCACTACTACTCCCATCATCAATTCCATTTTAGATCAAAAACTTTCTTCATGCCCTGCCGTTCACTTACCAGCAGAAGCAGAAGAGAAATAACCTTTTTCCAAGAGCTTTACAAATATTTGGACTCAAAAATCATTTCTTAAGATAACATATCCTAGGAATATGTCGCTTACTTATGCCATAACTGCTGCTACAGAAGCTACATTGCATTTCTACAGAACATGAACCAGGAACCAACCACTCACCCTCTTTCAAATAGAAGTCGTCTCATGTCTCGATAAAGTTAGCTTTCACAAACCAACCACTTTCATCCCTTCTTTGTACCCAAATGGCAATTTCATTTCAATACCGCTACACATACTCACTATCAGGATAACTTTTTACATGCAAAATACTTATTCAACTCACAAAGTTGACATTTTACATTTACACCCGCGAGCATACATAAAATCCTCACACAAACACCTGTTTAACTTGCTGACGTCTTCGCACCCAAACGAACGTGTATGTGTAAGGGTGACAGTTTTTGGGGAAAACTTGTTCCGTCAAACGTGTCTGCATTTCAAAAGCAGTATGAAGCGATAGTTACGAGCAAATGACCTATGAACTGCATATTTGGATATTTGAACTTTCATATTGACATTCAAATATTTACTTACTGAGTCATTGCATAAATAAGATTAATATTAAAAATCCCTGCTGCTTGATGAAATTTGGACCAGCCGTGTCTGTTTGAAACAAATTTCCTTCTGTAAAACCGAATTCTCATCCTGATGGCATTACATTTGTCAGCGATAAGATAGTCTCGAAGATAAGCCAGCGGCAGCAGACGCTGCGTATCAAAACCTACGACCAAAATCGTATTGGGAATATGATGTTTATTAAATTCCTTCAAATGGAAGAAGCAATCAATCATTTTTCGTTGGAGAAAAAAATGTGATTGAAAATCAAGGGGGAGGATTCCACTAGGATTCTACTAGACAGATGGATGAACTTTGTGAAAGTTTGCCTCCGAAGTTTCATCCCCAGCAAGTTTAAGCAGCAGCAGCAGCAGTCCCATTCAGTATTTGTGAGGACAGTCTATTCCAATAAAAGGGAACCCCAACAGGGCACATCAAATGCAATTTGTAAAAAGATGCGAGTCCGGACATTTTAGATTTGGAATTTTGGAACATACCCAAGAACACAGAGGAATCACATAAGCACACTCATACGTACAACCAGCAGAATTAAACGTTCTCTTTCAATATGTATGAAGGCTACGAAAGCCAAACCACTGCACTACCTAATTCCTCCTTCGTGGTACTTAGTACTTGGTATTGGATTTGGAGTCGAATTGCTACTGGGCAACGATATCCTTATAGTCAGTAGTCAGTACTAGAGTGAGCAGTTAAAGTGGTAATAGCCGTGGTTTGTGTGTGCAAACAGTATTTATACCTACAATCGCCTTCCTTTCTTACATAGACGGATCATAAAGAGCGGAGAAAGGACATTTAAAACTTGACAATCGTTGTTTCTTGGGGCTGAAGTAGTTTTAAAAGAACATTTTCTGAGGATTTTCAGGCTTTGGGCCATATTTTTTCTCCCTGTCTACTTTCAGTACCACAACCGTGATATTTGTCCTCGTTCATTCTCCTTCTGCCTTCGTTTCACTACCAAAGAAGTAAAAGTAAGTACAGAATAAGAAATCGTAGAAGTACACACATATGACGGGACTATTTCAACAATTCTAGGCAGACATGTATTGCCATTGCCAGTCAACTCTTGGTATACAATAAGCAGTATCGTAGTACTCCTCGTATCGTTTTGTTATATAAAAGTGGTGGATACTGGAACCGGTGGTTGGTTGATGTTTGGTTATTTTATGGGATGGAAGCGAGATCAGAAGGAGAGATATAGGGAATCCAACAGCCTCAAAATGAGATTTGGGAAAGCTGTAAGTGAAGTTGGCCGATACCCGGGCCCCTTCTTACATTCACAATCCACATCCCATACACATTCACATATGTCTTTGCTTTGTTTGAAACAGAGATAAAATGACTTCCGGACCGTTCATCCACCACGTTTCACTTTTACATCCTAAAGAAGATCCAAAACCTCCCCGGGATAGAATAGAGCGTCGTCGTTGAGAAATAACATCTTCCGACGGCTCTATATTTATATATACCAAATCATCTTCCTTAGGCTAGCGAAAGCAATCCCACTATAACTTTTGAGCAGAATAAAACCAGATCGACATATCCACATACATCCAAAGGAAACTTACTGGCAACATGATCATAATATTATTACCGGTTATGTCAGGATAGCAGCTAGATATGCTGTTTTGAAACATTCAAGTACAGTATGACATAACGGTAGTTAGGAGCATATTTACTATCCTATCTAGAACCACACTTCATGTTTAAATATGGTCGAGATGGGATGTGGAAATATATTGCCCGGCATAGCTAGGAGTGTGTCTCTATCCTACACTATACTCCCTCTTAAATATACCCGTTCGTGATCTGCCTGATAGTAATAATATTATAATGTAATAAGGTAAGAGAAGTGTTTGGGGGATGTTTCTAGACTTTATAGCACATGGATGGATGAAGTCTAGGCTCAATAAATATTCCTGAATGTTCAAACCTTTTACTCAAAACGTCTCCCTTTCTCGGGGAAATTCATACATGGATATTATGTAACCAAAACAAACGAGTGGAGAAAATAAACAAAGCCTCTCTCTCGCTGGATCCTGCCTGCTGCTGTCTTTCACTACAAACAACTACTAGCTCCCACCAACTTTCCCATGGAAACGAAATACTTCAAAGACATTTTATGTGCAGAAAATGTAAACACCTTGAGCAAAGGAATAAAATAAAATGTGCAATTCACTTGCTGTATGGTAACTCGTGCCTCGCAACCGTTTAGGAATTATACATTACCTTCACCTTGTGCCTCCTTGTGCTTTGACGAAAATCCACTAAAAAAGAATCCGGAAAACAATCTGAACTCTTTTCCTGAATTTCAAAACTTATGAGTAAGATATGCGTATCTTATACCGCATGTATTGGTTTAGATGAGCTTGTTCTATACTTGTACATCTTTGATACTTTGATACTTTCCTTTATTAACGTGTCATAGACTGGATTCATAGACTGGCTGATCAGTGTGAACATTTAAAAGTACTGAAAAAGGCATACTCTTAAGCACAACTTTGATCCATGTCATGAGATAAGAGAAAGCTAATAGCGCAATATAGATATTTCAACTAAATAAGAGAGGTATTATAGGTTTTACAACTTTGAAATTAAACGAACAATACAATTGATTCACACAAAGTTAAGAACAATTTATAGTAAGTAATTTATTGGCAGCACAATTTGAGGGACTCTGTTCTTATACTGGGTATGCAGGCACTTTACTTAACTCAAGCATGCAAAAGTGGTATTAATTAGCAGTACCGAACGAATACGTACAACGGATATCTACTCCATGCCATGCGATTGCCAAGCAGGCAGAAAAATAACAGAATGTATTTTATCTGACCAACCGACCAAGTCATAATGCTTGATTATAGGGTATGAGTTGTGCAAGGGATGAATGAGCTAAGCTACTGGCATCATACTATCTAATCTAATAAGGATTTATACCTATGCAATATAATATAAATAATAGTGTTGATTTAGGAATCGGATTTAAACCCTGTCGTATCAGCTCTTCTTGTCTGTATTAACCGCAGACAACCAGGACTTGAGCAAGCAAACCATAAACTTCACCATTTTCATTTTATCATATATACGTGATACGATTCCATGTGAATGCAATACAATAATTTCCTTATGCAGAAAGCAATATCCACCGAAGTCAACTTTACTTCCCTTGAGTATATATTATGGTCTTATGATGTTAGCAGTAACACACGGAATATAGCCCTTTTTACCTCACAAACTTACAATAACTGACTTTAGTCTGGGATATTAGCTATACATTTTTTATCGATTACACTCCAACGTATATGCGTACTGCACTGCCTGCAGCTTTTGTATTAACTCACCTTCCGCTTCCTGCCAATAAATATATACAAAACAGCTCCTGTCACACTGAATATTATTCACGGCAGCCCGTGGAGTAAAATAGATTCTAATCCTATTCTACGATGGCGTATTGAAGTAACTTGTAAAAAACTATCTACTGCTTTATATTATTTTACCTTATCATTAATTAAGCAAATAGGCAGACAAATTGAAAAAGGTAGAGTAAGTAGAAATACTTTAGAAAATACATGGCTTACTAGCAAACTGCATTACACTTAAAGTCAGTTTTTATTGTTACTAATGCTTGTTTTATTATACCGAATGCTCTAAAGTTAAAAACCATTATCGACTACTGGCTGCTTTTAGCTCCTTAAAACTATTTCACAGACTTTATCAAAAACCAACAGCCACTTTGCATGGAATGCTCTGATTAGAATCCTATTCCATCTATTTAATACATAAATCTCATTAACCGTGCCACAATGTCCACTGACCATCGCATGGTCGTCAGCAGGCAGGTAAAAAATGTAATATTTAGGCACCATGCCAGTCCGTCTCCTCCCCTACTTTGCATTTAAGAGCAAACGACAAGGAAATTATACTGAAGGCTTGGGCCTAATAACAGAGTAGTGGACTACCTTCCAAGAATTGCATAATAACATACTCCATAATTTACTACCTACTACAGAACGGACTGATTCGCTTAGTTATAATGTTTCATAGCAGTACGGCTAGTTAATGGTGAAGCATTTGGGAGCGTGGGGCTTTTTTGGGTGGATTAGGTTTAAGGAGAGCAGTAATAGTATAAGAAGACAGTCGTCATGAGGGAGAAATCAATTGGTGAGCTAAATCCACTTGAGTAAAATGAATTAGGAGAAGTAATCCTTGGACTTGGCTGCTCAACCCTTCTTCCCATCCGCTCCTCTTTCTTTCAGTAATAAACTCAATTCTCCCTTTGTATCATCAACCAATCCAATCTATATTACTGGCAGGCTGGTAGGAAACTTTCCTTGACCATTGACCAAGAGGAAACCGCAAAGAGCTCCAATCCAATCTAACTTGAACATACAGAGTCAACACAAACTGCTCACCAGAGCCAAAAAGAGAACAAGAGAAAGGACATTCAAGAATCAAACGCACCACAATGCCCAATCAAACCGAAGAAAGAAACAACGGGAGGAAATATTATCAAACGGATATAGCCGTCCGATGTACATGGGCCATTTCATGAAAACCCAACGTGCTCGATTATTATCAAGTAGACATCTTTAACCAGACCAGATCTGTTATTTCCTTCCAAATAAACGGAGATAAAGCAAAGCATATCCTAATACCGTACATTCTCGAATAGTGGTCCCCCTTAATTACTATTAATCTCCCCATATAATCCTCATTAAATTGTATGCTAAAGTTGACCCCAAAAAAATATTAATTAGTAGTCCGGGCCGCTATACGGGGATATTAAGCATAAATTCTAAAATATGCAATCAAATCTTTCAATATTGGACATTTAAAATATTCCATACGATCATAAAAGGAACACTCTAAAGTTTGATCAAACGCAAAGTAAAAAGTCTGCAACTATCCGAATATGAAATAATTTTAAGGTTATTTTTTGCACTATTAACCAACAACTGTACGTTGCATGGATCGAACACCAAATTTCTGGACAGGCATCGTATACCATTAGAAGCGAACGGGGGTTTTAGATCTAAAGATAGAAGTGGCTGTTTTCTACTTAGAAAACACACTCTTATCCATCCGTCCTATTATTATTCCAACAGCTAAGACAAAGGCAAAGAGAGAACATTTCTTTCTTTGAAAAAAAAACAGCAGCTCCCTTATTTCTTTTTCTAAAACCCTTTCTCTAACCCAGGAGCGGAAGTACGGCGAAGGACTATAACAATTGTACGTGTAGAGGTGATTTGCTAGGTGCTGTACTTTAAGCTAAGTTTTCTCTCTCTTTGCAAGATTTTTTCAATCTAAATCGAAAATCGAATTTGAAATGAGGAAGAATGAACATCAAAGAAGAAGGGGACCTTGAGGCAATAAATCTTTAGTGAGTGATTCACCTCCTTCACATTTTTATATCTGAACCAATCAATTTTTAACCTCTCCATAGAGCAGCTTCCTCACATCCCCTCAGAAGACTCTAATGCCCAAACCCGAGTACGTTATACTTTTTCTCTGGTCTTTTCACACGAGCTGCAACTTTTAATCCGATTACCCACTTTATACTGGGACTACAAACGACCTTTTCCAGCAGAATATCGATGATGTAACTCCTGAGGTTACGAATTTTTCATTAGAAGCTCAAAAAAAAAGAACTCAAGTCGGATTTCCGCATACCTTATAATGTACTGGTTTTATACTTATTTGACTGAGAGCTGATAATATGAAATTTTCCTTTCCAGTTTTAACTCCCTGGAGTTATCGAGTCATACCTTCCTGTCAGTTCAAAATTAGGAGATATATTTCAGTCAATATCCTTTTACTAGGTTTCAGTCTCAGAAGCTGGAAGGAATCGTAAAAGCAAAAAACCTCAGAGAAAGTTGCTAGCTGGATTGGACTGGAAGCCCCTTCTAAAATGAACGAGAATTATCTTTAGAAACGGAGAATCTTATTATCATTTGTAAGCAAAGAAGAGGAGTAGGATAATGTAGTGAAGTGATGAGAGAAAGGGGCTGAAGGCTGAAAGTTTCTGAATGAGTCTGTACAGTAGCCTAAGTCTGACTATATGATGATGACTATTGAAGAGTCAAAATGTGCTCGACGATTCCTTGTTCGTTGGTTGTGTCTAGTAATGGTTGAAAAGGGCAAGTCTGACACAAAGAAATCCTGTCTTGTTTAGCTTAAGAAAGAAACAGACATGGAGAAGTTGTGTGTTGATTGATGATCCTTCAAGCCCTTGTTTCATTTTTGCAGTCTGGGCTGAATACAAGAAAAATTAGAGAGTTGGGGAAGTTATTTTAGAGAGATTTGAGATGGGAGAAGCCTCATGAAAGTAGCTGGAAAGTAGAAAGCTGTGAGTGAGTAGGAGAAGTTGTGTAGCAGTAGTAGTACAAGTAACAAGCTTAAAAATTCGAGACGTTAACTCAACCGAAATCACGGACAACCTATCAATTTCTGTCAAATGGGACACATACACTCCGCCTACTAGGCACAATCAGACTGACACAAACCCAAGTCCAATGCGATCTATACAGAAAGAGAAAAAAGTATACATTTCCATCAACTTCAAGAAAGGATAGTGCTTGCAACCGGAGTGGAAAAAAAGAGGGAATAAAAATGAAATCCAACAAAGGAAGCTAGAGCTTTTTTCTACTTGAATAAGAATAAGAAGAACCCAAATGAATCCTACTACCATGCATATCCGCGTACATCGTATGTATACTGGGCTTGGGTGGGTCTCGACTACTAATGACGATAATCCATTAGTTAGACGGATATGCAAGACATGCAATTATTCAGCGAGTGCTCTTCAATTACTATGATTAGAAAACTTTTAAAATCCAAATCTGAGCAGTTGGAAAACTTCTCAAGTACAATTCAAATTAAAATTTTAAGTAGGGGTTTCAACCACAAGAACTAATTTAAATTCTGCACAATTTTTGATACTATGACATGAGACAGCCCTAAGCTACACTACATATGGAGTAAAAGCATTTGATAAGTTCAGAGCTTTCTCCGCAGGGCTGCTTTATTATCGACGTCTATTATATTTGTAATTTATCAAACGTACCTCATTTCAAATTAAATTGAAGACCAAAATTTGCCAAAAAAAACAAAATTGTTTGTGGCTAACAACATATAGATGTACTGTAGCTATTTAGGTAGCAAAAAGATTTGAAACAACATGACTACAACTGCAAGTACAGAATGCACGCAAGTCAAAACTTAAAAGCAACTATTCTAATTGAAGAGAATCTTCGTAAATGAGGAAACCCTCGTAAACAATGAAGCTTTTGAGTCCCAAAGGTCCTTGCAATAATCATAACAATGATAATAATACTTTAAACACCAAGAATGCTACCATCCAACGGACTCAAGGACGAGGAAACATATACCGAGCCTCCTTCTCATTTAAGTAAGCACCATAGCCTTAAAACGCATAGTAATAATAATAAAGAATAAAAACAAAACAACAACTATGTAAGTGTCCTCCTTCTCTCAGCCAAGTAAGAACTTTACTTTTGTTACATTGCATAATGTTAAGAGGAATTAAAAGGGTAATTCTGCTTTCAGGAAGTGTACCTCCATTTAGACATATTGTTTTGCATATGTAGATAGCACAACAAAACAAGGAATATAATACATTAAGGAATAGTAGTATTGCAGTAATTATACTAGTAGAATATATTGGTAGGTAAGTTCCTACATGAAACTACCGAAGCAGAGAGCAAAGAGTACATTCAGCCAGCATTCGGTGTGGAGTAAATATTTAAATTCATTGTGGCCATTAGAGAAAGTTGTTCTCTTTGTTATGCTAGTAGGAAAGGAACGGGAATGGCAATATGAGATGGACATAAGCTCATTTCCGTAGTCTGATGTTTGGTGATTGCTAGTTTTAAAAGGGATTTGTAATTCAAGCTCAAGGAACAAAGTGTGACTAGTGTCCCAATGTGACTCTCATAATCATTAAGCTTGCTCCCCACCATTGATGACATTCAGGGGGTTGCTCACAAAGGGCTTGCACTGCACTATGTACAACAACCCTCATTCAATACGGGACTCTAGTCTTTGGCATGACATTTGACGGTGTAGGTGGACGTTCCCTATTTTATTCGTGGACAAGTTCTCTCTACATACACAGTCTAGAAGACTTGTAGCAAGCAGCAGCAGCAGAATGATAATTTGAGCTGTTGAAGGGAAATTCTGGGCTTTAGTAAGTAAGTTTACCATAGACCGGAAACAAGAGTGATGTACGATGGATTCACCGACAGTTTCCACCAGCCTGCCTTTCCACTTGCTTATTTGATGTGTTCACTCACAGTATTATCTTACATAAAGCTGTGTACTTTCAACTTCTAGTTTCAGTTTCAGTTGCTCTACGATAAGGAATTTGAATAAGGGAACAACTTATATCAAAATCTCTATGATATTCTTTGTCAATCTCACTTTCAGAAATGACATGGCGAAAGTTTATTGACAAGTTGGAGCAGACAATAATAAATACAGCCTTATTAATTACCCATCCATTTAGAATCATACGATATTTGTGCAGGTTATTAGAAAATCTAGCTTTCTCTTTTATCGTCAATATTTCCATTTTTTTTAAAGAAAATTATTACCTTCAACCTTTGAGATATAAATTCCAACGTAGTGGATGGGTCCTTTTGATTGCTAAGCAATTCATATTATAACTATCGAGCCAAGATAGAAACTTATGAAACAAAGCCGTTCCATTGTCAGTCAAGCACTGTCACACAGCTATACATAGCTTCATCATCAAAGTCTCCAAACACACCGGATGAATAGACCACACCACATTCCTCTCTCTGTGTCTTTCCTTTCCAACTTCTATCTCATCAAAGCTCGTCTTTTCACAAACTCTGCAATGCGTTTGGCCGTCTTCTACAACTTACTCCCTTACAGGTTTTCCTCGTCATTATTATTTTGTCTTTGAGGGAATTTCATCGACACAAGGAACTAAGGTTAGCTTAAGAGTGGATTGATAAAACAAATACCTCGTCAGTCAGTCTTAACTTAATTTATGCATACATGGCTGAGTCGCTCAGTCTCTCGTGAGTTAAAGCCTGTCTTAAAGCCCCATTTAACTCTTCCCTGTCTCTGGATACAAATTGTACTTTCTCACTGACTGCTATCCCTCCCTTTGTCAAGAGTTATCCATCTCATCTTGGCTACTTCAGGATTTAATATTTAATTCTATCCCATCCATACCCAGCTTCGTTAGTCGTAGCAAACTCACTTTTTCAGCTTTTGTTTTGTCCAACCGTGAATAAATCCTTCTCTCCGATCAGGAATGTAGAGCTAACATAAGACTACCCCTTACTTTTCTCATTAATAAGAACTCAGTTGTCAATATCACACGCTAAAATATCATAACCGGCGAACATATGTGTATTTGTATTCCTAGAAATAATGAAAGCCTCTACATAATAATATTATTATCTATTCATTGGATCAGCGTCAAAGCCGACGACCACTTTCATAAGAAAATAGCATTTTACACATTCCTAAATAATGCTAAGGGCAACCTATAGGACATAGATAGCAAAGACTTCCATAGGCCGAATGGTGTTCACCATTTGGAAATGGAGTGGTATTCGGCTGCAGTACACATCAAGCGTCGATAACCCATTTCTCTGTTTACATTAGAATTCGCTCCAAGCAGAACTAGCTTAGCTTCGGTGGTAGTACTCCTCCCTTCCTTTGAAACTTGCAGGCGTAAGGTAGAAAGATACACATGTCTAAGTAGTTCCAGGGTGACCGATGGGAGTTAAATAATTTATCCGGCAGCAGCAGCAGACGAGTCTTTACTCTTTGCATTGAACTGAGGAGAAAGTTGGCTAAAACTGCAGGTTGGTTGGTGATGTTGATAGAGAGTTGATGTTTGAGTTAGTAGTGATGGTTCAGTCCCAGAGCAATAATTATTACCCAAGAAAGACTGACAGAGAGGTGCTTTCACTCCTTGTTTTACGACCAGGGGAGTGACACGTAACAAAATAAAGAGGGAGAGAATGTGAATCTATTAGCAACATTGTCACATCACAACTAACCTGCCTGCTTTCTACTATACCCGTTAGACCCTTCTGCCCATCTTATCTACATCTCTTGCCACGGTAATAATCATAAAGGTAAAACGGGATCTGAACAAAGGATCTGCAGCACTAGGCATCAGTAAGACCAACCAAACTCAAATGCTAAAGTCAAATGGATAAAACAGAAACACAATTGTTTTTATTGTACAAGAGAACACCTACAATAAACACTGCCATTCAACTTTACCTAATATTCAATACCACTCTTTATGTGTGCCTTACTAAATGCATCTTCTAAGCTACATCCATAACTTAAATGTATTTAAATTGAACTGCTGAAGTCATCTGGGTTTATGTTAGCCAATTCAAAATTAAAGTTTGTACATTTTAGTGGGGCTGCTAGAAAGATGTTACGGATGTGGTTAGCTGGCATGTATGTCTATTTAAAATAAATTTTGATTCTTCCATGGCTTTGTTAATATATTGCCTGTTAATTTTTCTCAATCAATGACATCCCACACAGAAATTGGAATTCCTATTTAGTTTGTGATTAGCAAGTTTTCAAAACGGCAGATGAGGTTCCCTTCTCTTAGAAAATAAAACTGGTTTCATACTCTAAAAGTAACCCCAACTGGCTGAAGGAGGACTCTTCTCTGAACAAGCAAACGATACAGACGTGCATTGAGAGCTCTCGCTCAATTAGCTGATTAGTGCCATTGCTATGCATCTATGCAAAACTAACTAATGTCTAGGAAAGGGTTTTGGGATGCCATTACACCTA